>APFE031083630.1:127024-209945 GCA_000404065.3 Pinus taeda
GTAGGTGATTGGGTATTCTTAAGGCTACAACCATATAAGCAAATGTCCCTCAAGAAAGCTAAGAAGGATGATAAATTATCACCAAAGTATTATGGTCTGTACAAGGTGGTGCAAAACATTGGTACTATGGCATAAAAATTAGAGCTTCCTGCAGCGTCTCGATTCCACCCAGTTTTCCATGTTTCATGTTTAAAGAAGGTTATAGGCGATAATCTCCCAGTTCAAACAATATTTCCAGAACTTGACAAGAAAGGAAAAATTATATTGGAACCAGAAGCAATCACAGAAACAAGAACTCGACAGCTACAAAATCGATCAATTTCAGAGTATCTTATAAAGTGGAAGAACTTATCTGCTGAAGATTCCACATGGGAGGATGAGAATTTTATACAAAAGCATCCAGAACTACTCAAGCGTTGGGATAAACTTTTTTGAAGGAGAGGGGCATGTGGGTTCCCTACAATACTAGTGATTACCATTACTATTGTAGTTGTACCCTTATTAATATTGTTGTGCCCCTATTGTCCCCATATTGTATTTCTTTGCCCCATAGGAATCCCTTTTGTTATTTTGTGGCTTTATGTTATTATTGTAGGGTCGGCTGGTTATATGTGACTCCTTAGACTCCTATATATAGAAAGGAGGTTTTATCATTTGAATCATCCAAGAATTGTTCATTTATGTAATGTAAAGGATGTTGCCCCCTCAGAGAGGCTGAATGCTAAGGCATTGATCTATCTTTTCTATCTTTTCTTGAGCTGGTTTCATAACAAAAATAGTCACAAATAGGCTGGGCAAGACACATTCATCCTCTATTCACACCAACAAATAAAATGATTACCTCAGTTATCAAAATTAATGGGTACCAACCAATGAAATCAATAGAGTTGGTATATATTAGTGATATGTAATGATCATAGAGAATGAAAGGGGTGTAATTACAAAGTTAATTGTATCATAAAAAGACTTTAAAAAAATCATCGTATAGGATAGTGCCCAAATGATAATCCAACAATGTAAAAATAATGATTATAAGGTTGAGACAATATTATAACAATGATCATAGCATTAGGAAACTTTGACACCCTCAATCATGATATGACAATATGTCATTACAATTTCATTAGTGACTAGAGGTATCATGATTAATCAAAGATTTCCCTAGCTCAATGTGAATACATCATAACAATTTACCCAACATGAATTCAATTATACCATTGTTATTTGAGTTACATCAAGGGTCTAAAGTGATGAGCGCCGGTATTGCGGCAAGGATGCTGCAACTCCTGGGCTACTCGCTTTACTTATCAACCCCGGGTTCGTACAAACTTGGAGGTGACAGTGCTATATGCACAAGTAAAAGTGAAGGTCCTACCTATTGTCATTGTTCATCCAGTGCGAGACCCCAAGGGTTCCAAGCCAGACTTATATAGATTTAGAAGAAGCTTGATGCTTTCATGAAGAAGAGAAAATGTATTCTAAGAGAGCTACTCTACTGCAGTAATGAGGAAAACAACATGTAATGCTAAATCACACCATATCCTAATTAACCATTTAAAAAACTATGCTAAGAAGAATTGATAAATCAAAACTAACCTAATGCTGCTATCTAAGTTATGGAAGTGAAGAGCATCAAACCATACTAATGTGTGAGAAAGAAAACTAAGCGAAATCTATTTTCACTTTTTTGGGTTTTTTTCGGTAAAATCAAGCACACAATTTGATTGTTCTTGTGGATGTGACAAGTGGATGGAAGGTGGTTGAGGATGGATAAAAGGCTTATGGATTGATTGGATGGGGTGGAAGGGTCCTAGGAGGATTTTTGAGACTTCCTAGAGGTTCCCCATCAATTCGGCCTCAAAACAGGTCATTTCAGGAAAACCTACAGGAGGTACTAGAAACCTACAGGATGATCCTGTGGGAATTACAGGAAACCCATAGGATATAGCTAAGAGATAATTGTGATGTGTTTGGAATCTTGGAAAGGGTGTGTGATGAGTGGGATAGGGTGTTAGAAGGTCTAGGAACACTCATGAGTCAATATCCAAGAAAAGAGATGGCTAGATTCACTCAATGTGTCTAGGGGAATTTCAACAAAAAAAGGACAAAAAAACTAGTGAGGGTGATGGTGGAACAAGAGATGGTTGAGGTGGGTGGGGTGGAAGATGGATGCTAGTGATGAAGTCTAGGCCTCCCCTGAAGTACTTGCAATGCTTAAAATGCATGTGTCTTCTAAGAACTATGCAACAAGATACATTCTCATAAACTAGAAAAGCATGAATCAATTGCCCATATTATGCATCAAGAATGTGTTGAAGGAAATGAGAACATGAGTGAGATCTTATTGCAGAAAGAGAGTGATGAAAAAAGATGATAATACAATGAACCAAGTACTAAATCAAGATAACAAACTCCAAAGCTCATGCAAGAACTAGAAATCTGTGTTTTTGGGGCTGTTGAAGGGTCTCTTCCTCAAGTCATGGTCCCGGAGGGAGGAAGTGAGGTCGAGACACCTGCTGACAACCTTATGGTGATGTTTTTCTCCTGTCTAACCTGCTAATTGAAAGTAGGCACAAATGGAAGCAAACTAAAATACAACCAATATACTCTACACTACTATAATGGAAATGCAACTACTTAAGCAAATGAACAATTAAGCCATGAATATATGCTAGCATAGATGTACAATAAAGAGGAGCCTTGGATGCTAGGATTGGGCCCTAACCCAAGAGCTTCATCTCTCTGAGTTAGCTTAGTGCTGGCTCAAAACAAAACTCATTTTTATTACCAAAACCATTGATTACATAAAAAGCTATCACAAGTTTTGCAGCTCAAAAATAGAGGAGAGTTTTACAATCAAAAATCCGAATCCTACTAAGGTACTAGGCCTCTCTACTTATACATCTGAAGTCTTCAATGAATTCCTTAAAATTAGGGAGGTTTAGCTCCCAAACTCAAGATAAACTGGTGCTTTGTCTTTCACTTGCTTGGCTGCCTTCTAGTCCTCATGATTTGGCTATTTGCACTCTAAGCTGATGGAGGAATATTCGAATGGAGGGGTAGTAAATGAGGAGGATTTACCTCCTATAATTCCTCTCCCTTGTCCCATTCAATTTTTGATCAAGGTCTTTGTCAAAATTCCCTGATTTTATCCTTTAATCCTATATTAAATGCACATTAGACCACAAAGCAAAATATCCAACTCTAACTCATCTCATAAACAAAATATAATAAAAAATATGCAATAAGTTGTGAGAATAGTTGGCTTGACTAGTCTAGGAGGTGAATTAAGGCCCATATAATTACCCAATGATGAGGCTCATCATCACCCCCCTACTGAAAGTGTTGCTAATCCCCTAAGAAACTTAGTTACCCCATTTTGCGTCATCCATGGCTTGACTGGACTCTCTCTTGTTCATTAGGAATCTTGGTTGTAAGCTCTACAAGAACAAGCCCAACAACATATTTGTTCAAAGAAAAATCATTGTTTCTTAAGACCATTAGCTTGATTTCTTTCCCTTATTAAAGATAAGTTATTTAATATTTTTTGGTTTATAAATGTCTTGAATATCTTTATCAAACTTTTTCCACCTTGTTCCTCCATTTGAACACCTCTAACACCTTCAAAATTCATTTATATGAGAACTAGGACATCTCGTAGGAATTCCTGTCAAAACTACAGGAAACCTTGTTAAAACTACAGGAAACCAATTTTGAGCATAAATGATAAACTGAGGATAGGGCAAGCCCTCAACTTGACTCCCATGTATTTCTCCCATTTTTAGGCCCTAGAGAAAGGCCAGAAAGATATTGGAAATCTCTTGGAACACCTCTTTTAATCATTGAAGTTTGATTTATATTTTGATGGTGAATGCATTATTTCTTTTCGTTGCCTTATTTTTCTCCCTTGTGCCCTAGATGATTGCCTAATGGCCTTGGAGTTCTCTATTTTGATTAGGTCTCTCTTAGGCAATTTCATTTTTGGTTTTAGCACAATTTTTCATTTCTTCCTTCTTGTAGTAGCATTCCTCCTTCTTGTAGTAGTCATTCCTTCTTCCTTTAGAGTCTTCTAATTGTATGGGAATGATGAAAAATGATGAAGAGGGATTGGATGATGATGCTAGGGCTCAAAGGGAGTGGTTTAGGTTTGTGAAAAATGGAGAGGATGCTCTTCTTGTTTTCTTTCTCAAGAATGAAATGAGATCGATGAATGATGAATAGATAGTGAATATGAAGTGGATGGAGGGCTTGGAGTGCTATGGTGACTTGTCCTTTGCAAAAATTTCTTCTTTTAACTGTTGTCCTCATTCCTTGAAATCATCACCCTTCATAATTTGACTTTTCAACATTGTATGAGTGAAGAAGTGAGTTGCAATCAACTAGTTGAAGGTAGTTGAGACTGCTGACCCATCCTTAGCTTATAAAACATCATCTCTCATGCATTGACAACAAATTTCTAACTATAATTTGCTCAAGAGAAGAAGTCAAGAATATTGCATACCTATACCTACCTAATGGATTTTGGAGAGACATGCATGCTGCTGTTGAGTTGATGTTGATATGAAGGTGTTGGATGGTGATGCTGATGATCCTGATGCTGCTGCTAAGCTCGGGAGGAGCTTCTTTGACCTCTAGATCTCCTTTAAAATTGCTCACTGCCAATCCTGTAGGTGTTGTTCTATATCCTGTAGGTTTATAGGACAGTGACTTTTTGTCCATATCTCCCAAACAGTAGACTGAATTAAGCTAAAACTTTTTGAGCATGTTGCCTCATCATTATGCACCTCCCCATAGAAAAATTTTGGTTAATGGATGCACAGATCTCGAGATAAACTAAAAATGGCTGAAGGTGATGGAGGCTGATTCCTTGGAAATGGTGTAGTGGAATTTGCTGAAATTTCTTGGGAATGTGACCATTATCCATATGCATATCCCCATGAAATAAGTTTTTAAATGGATGCACGGATATTGAGAAAATGCAAAAATGGCTGAAGGTGATGGAGGCCAATTTCTTGTAAACCATGCACTAGAATTTGCTGAAACTGCCTGAGCATGTTACCATCATCCATATGCATTTCCCCCCGAAACAACTTGGAAAATGGATGAATGGTTTTCAAGTAATGGAAAAATCAAATTTCTGCTCGATGTATTTTTGTGTCGTGTAGTAAAATAGAGCATCCTGTATTTTTTTAGGACAACAAGGAAAATGAGTGGTAGAAGCTTGAGAATGATGGGTGGATGGTAAAAATAGAAGAGGGTGATGGATTGACATGGCCTTGGCCCTATTGGATCATTTGAGTGAAGTAGGAGAAAGTCAAAATTTGACTTCTTTTTATCAATTTTCCTTTTGGTACCAACTTGTTCTTGTTGCTTGCAGATGTTGGAGAGTACATGCATTTATCAAAGATATGCATGGAGTAAGGAATTATTTTATGTTTTTTTTCTCTTTTTTCTTCTAGGCCTACTAGCCGTCTCAATGAGGTTTTCAACTAGTAGGTCTGCCTAGGCATCTCAAAGGAGGTTTTCACTTAGGATCTTTTTTTTTTCTACTTTTTTTCTTTTTTCCCAAACCATTGCCCACCTCATGGAGGTTTTCAATCAATGAGCCAATTTGAGGGCCTCAAAGGAGGTTTTCACCTGAGATTTTTATTTTTTCTCTTTTTTTTCATTTTTTATTTTATTTTTCTACCCTACCCTACTTGAAAAAGAATTCACTTTCAAGTATAAGAATACTTCCAATGGAGCCATGTGCACATCGAGATGAAAGACAAAATCATGTGGAGGCTTGAAATGTATGTTTTAGCATGTACCTGGATTTCAAAGACCAAATGATTTGACCTTTAAAGGATCAAGCATAGTTGAGGAAGAGAGTGATGTTTCAACTTAGTGACTATCTGGAACCATATTTCAATATAGTTGTGATGTCCTTAGTCCTTTTGCTGATCTGGATCATTATTTATTTCTTCTTCTACCATGACCTTCAAATCTTCCTCTTTTTGTTGATTTTTCTCTTGAATACATGGAGTATTTGATGGTAGGCACGAGGGAGCTTTCTCAATCCCTAATTTTGTTGTTTGCTCCTCATCAAGTGCAACCCATGATCCTTCGATCTTCTCTTTAAAATATTGTTTTTCTACATGTTGTCCCTCAATGGAATTAAGAGAATCATGCTTTTGTAATACTCTTCCAGAGCTATGGTGAATAACATTGAGCTCAAGAGGAGATGTTTGGAAGTGTTGTGCCTCAACATTGTAAGTGGGCTGAACTACTTCAATGTGTGTGTTTGGAAATGGTGGTATAGGTAGTGGAGTGGGAGTGTATATTTGAGATGGATGTGGATGGGGTTGTGGTTGTGGTGGAGGTGAATGGTAAGGATAACATGGAGTTTGGTATGGAGGATATTGAGGAAGATACTCAGGATATTGCGGATAGCTCCCATAAATTCCTTGGCAACCTTGTTACCAAGATTGGTTTTGGGGTTGAGATGGCCAATGTTGCTAAGGAAAGGGTGTGTTCCAATTACTTTGAAGTAGATGTGCATAATATTGAAATTGTGAATTAGGCTCTTGCATCTTATCAATCTGAATAGGTTGCCATGGTCCTCTTGGAGCTACATAGCATAGCTGCATTGGCAATTGACTTGCTCCATTTTCCTCTTGGTAAACTTCCTGTTATAGACATATTTGGACACTACAACCCCAATCAAATATGTTGATAAACCAAGGGCTTTTAAAACCCTAAAAGTGTTGTTTCACACCCTAAAGAATCATGGTCAACTGATTACATCATTTCCCAGAGGTTCCACTTGAAAAACCACTCAGAACTAGCCAAACCTGGACCATACAGACTGCTCCATGGTCAAGGTGCAATGCATACTGGCTGCTACACTAGCCAGGTGCGATGCATACTAAACGAGCCTTCTGTGGGGTGTGATGAGTGAGAGTAGACAAATGGCAGAGACAGTTTTCTAAGTGGAAACCCAAAGCATATTCTAGCAACTTCTCATATGACACTCGCCTCTCTGAATTCGCCCAGGGATGAGTAAGAGATCAAAGAAATATCCAAGTGGAACCAAGAACTGTTAGTGGAATGAAACTGATAAAAAACCCAGAAGTTGACTCATCCCTCTGCAAATATCTATAAATGGATCCCTCATCTGAGAGATTTAGAGACTGGAATTTTGTAATTTGTAAGGAAGTGCTGTTGGTTTCTCTTTGAGAATAGACATTGTATTGTTGGGTGATCTTTCTTTTCATGAGGTGAAGAGGGCTTTCATGCTAGGAGAATGATGTTGGATCAGACAGTTGGGTTGTAATCCTCTCTTCTATTTCTATTATCAATAAGGTTCTTTGAGTTTTCCTCCATATAATTGTGTATTTGTGAATCTTGCTATTTGTAGATGCAATTGTATGTTCAATGTATTTCTGATTCTACATTGTTTATGATATCATAGATTGATATGCTTTGATAGTGTTTTGTTGCTTTGCCTCTACAGGTATTCTCGAAAGTGGGACAAGTAGGAGAAGAGCGGTGAGCTCTATCAAGGGAGAGAGGAAACAAGAAAGGAGCCAAGCGAAAGATATAGGTTGGTCCTCTTTGCTTCTCTCTTATCTATCATACATAAAGGAAATCTTGAAGTGCTTTGAATTGTTTGTTTCTAAGATAGCTACCCATCTTAGTGGGACTAGCAGATTGAAAAGACACTAGTTTTCCCAGAAACAAAATGGCGACTCCACTGGGGAATGAATAGTTTATTTGTTTGTTACAATTGTTTTCTTTATAAACTACAGATGGAGCCTGAAGTTAAGCCAGCTAGCCTTCGAATTTCCCTTGCTATGCAAGTGCAAAGTAGATCAATGCTGCTTTAGTCAATCTCTGGGTTGGTTTATGAACTAAACATCTAATTAGCAAACATCCTAAGTGCCCTTGTGGTAGCTCAATAACCTCATAAGATCATACCCTTGTACTTTGTTTTTACTGTCTATCATGACTCAGCCTAAATCACTGAACTTAGCTACAAATTTTGAGTGAAAACTAAACTCAGTTTCGTTCCCTGGTCCATTGCACTATCTGTAACTGGCAACCTATATGCATTGCACCTCCTATGTGTTGTAGGTGAGATGCATCCCTATTTCCCTTAAGGATAGGTGTTATGACTGAATGACCCTGTTTTTGTTTTTGGAATTTTGTTTTTTCCTCCTTGTTGTCTGCTCTATTAAGTAGTTTTGCTACTTATGATCAATATATCATTGCTGAAGCCTCCTTCCTTCACATTATTTAGCCTCCATTGATAAGGATTTGTGAATGGTTTTATGTATTTTTCATCATTTACAGTCCTCATTTGTCAAGAGTAGCTTAATCAAATTGTCGTTTTTGATGCAAAGAAGTGTCGTAGCTGTCATTGTGAGTCGAAAAGAAGAGTGTCGTAAGTCTTCCTCTTCTAGATAGTCGATTGTAATTTTGCCATTGTATTTGATTTGAATTGTCAATATTTGAAGTGTCGAAAGTAGTTTTCTATTTGAAATTGAAAGTGTCATCTTAGTCTTCCTTTCATTTTGAAGAGAAACCATTGAAGTGTCACTTTGAAGAAAATAGCTTAGATCTGTACTTAGTTTTCCTTTTTGGCATTCTCAAATTAAGGAAACAAAAAAACAAATACATGCATGTGCATTTGCATTTATACTGCATGCGGAAAATGATTTAGGAAAAGTGCATTTAGTTTGTGCTCTCTACTCTCTATTGAAAGAATTGTACTCGTCTTTCCTTAGTAGCTAGGATTTTCATTGCTAAAAGAAAACAAACGACTGTTTATCATTTTATATTGCATATTTAGGAATTTACATCTACATCATGTGGTGAACCTTGAAAGGCAAACTTCTAAAAAAGATCAACTCTAAAATAAACCTCAATGAACATAAAAACGCTTTGGAACCTAACACAACACATTTAGAGGTCTAGGCTAGAGACGTATTCCGGCGTCATAAAACCTGGTAACTATCGTTTTCATTGAAGGTTGGGTGATTCCTCCTCTTTGATATGACAAGTGCCAGTACAGACTTGTGCTCCCCGTACTGTCGAGTATATATTGGGAGACCAAAATAGGCTGATATCTTTATCCTTAAGAAGTCATGTCTGCCGCCTTATTGATCGCAATGCATTGAACACAACATTCAGGAAGATTGACTGTCGTACGTAAAATCCTTGGTAATTTCTCTTTAATTTACCACCAAGGTGTATATTGTAGTTTTGTGATTGGTTTGGTAATCCCTCTATCTAGATTTCTAGAGTAGCCACTTTCGTTCCTTTTCAACTCCTTAAAAGAAAAGGTCCATTTGAGCACTTGTCACTTTAGGCTCATTAAAAATCGAAGGTGATTAGAGTTATCTTTAGCTTTTTCTCGACTCTTAAAAATTGAAAAAGCAAAGTTGTGTCAAAGCGTTGTCATAAAGTTTATTTAATTTGGAATAACACCACTGTTCCTTTATTGATCTTAGGTTGAGGTAATGGAATCCACCAATAAAGGATTTCCCCTTGGGGGGAATCCTAGTCCTTTCTCTTCTTGGGGGGATATTGGTGCTCCATATATGGCTACATTGTCCCTTCCGGGAATCACAATTGGTCTGTCGGTATGGCTATTCTCAACCTCTGTTGTTCGAAATGCCGTGATTCCTCAGCAATTGAATGAGCAACCAAATGATACTGGAGTTGTTCCCTCACCTTCTACTTCGTTTGTTTCTCCTTCTCCTTCTTCCTCTTCACTTGGTGAAACTAGTGATGCTAAAAACCAAGTAACTGAGAAGAAGAAAGGGAAGGAGAAGAAGAAGAAGAAGTCAATCAAGCAAGGGGGAAACCATGCATCATTTGGTAAAAATACGCACACCGAACCTTCCAAACCCAAATCTCCATGCATAATTTGCAAAGGAAACCACTTTCATCGAGATTTTCCTTGCATTCCATGGATCTTGAGAGACTGGTCTCCCCGCTTGCACTGTCCGGTGTCATCAACCTCTGTTGATCATGTTGAAAGCACACCATCGACTAGTGAAAATGAGGTTAATGAACAAAAAGGAAAGTTCATATTTCCTTGTAGGTTGTATGAAGGTGATCATGCCCTTCACCGTTGTCCTTTTCTGGATGAAGCCGAAAGTGTCTTGGATAACTGTCCTACTTCACTACAGTGACTTCCGCCTGGATACAAGAAACTCTTGCCAAGTCCATCTCTAGTTGAAAATCTAACTGACATAACTCAATTATCGATTGAAATTCCTATCATTGAAGGTAAACCTTCTGAGTCCATACTAGACCATATTCAACAAGTCGAGATGGTAGCTGATCCAGTCTTTCCTTCAGAAGGTCCACCTTTAGATGATACAATTTCCAAAGAGAATGAGAATGACATCGTTCAAATTCTTTTTGTTAACACAGAGTCTAATGAACATGGGAGAAATCTACCCATTCCTTTACAACAGGAGGAAATTTCCCCATTTTGAGAGATTCATCTAGCTGTTTATTCAGTCTCCCCTCCAAGAAATCTAGTCGTTTCCTTTGATTGGAATCAATTAGCGGGACCCCGCCTTCCATCTAATGTACCATCTTGAATCATAGTACAAGTTTACAAAATGATCATGTCTGGCACTATCATAGATGAAGGGGATTTCGTGAGTATCCTTTCCTCAATTGCTTGGAAAGTTCTTGGTTCACCATTGCTTTTGCCTGAGAATCAAAATTTGTCAAGCTTCAACAAAGGAACCGGTCAAATGTTAGGGATCGTTCTGAAGTTGCCTATAACTTTGAGAAGGAAAACCGTTCACTTGAACATGATGGTAGTCAAAGGGCCACTAGATTATAATCTACTCCTTGGACGTGACTATGTTTATAGCATGGGAGCTATTGTTTCCACACTCTTTCGGGTGATGTGTTTCTCGCATGAAGGTAGAATGGTGGACCTTGTTGATCAGCTTTCATTTCCCAGTTCAAACACAGCTATGAGTCAAACATCATCCCTAAATGGTCTCTTTGCACTAAGAATGTCTCTTCAACCTTTAGTTCATCCACCTAATTACCGCGAGTAGTCCAGTGGATGTAACAAAGCTTAGGGGGCATGCAGCCTGGTCTGCTTCGGCAGGTGAATCTAGCTGAAAAACAGATTTTCTTGTAGGTTATATGACTTGTCTGAAACACCATTTCCATGTAGGATATGGGATCAGTCTGAAACAATTATATCCTCACACATTATGTGATTGGAATCTCACACCATTCACCTTTGTCTCTTTTGATGGACAGAGCCAAGGAAGTGTCTTGTTTGCTTCACAGACAAAACAATCTTGCTTAAATTCAAGGACTTCCATAAGGTAACCTAGAAATTCTCATTTTCTCAACACCTGGGGGCATGCAAACCTTTTTATGCAAGTGAAAAGTGACTAGTTTCATCCTAGCCTTGTAGTGTTTTAGCTTATCTTTTAGTTCAACTGCTTAGGTTAGGTGAATGGTTTGATCCACCATTCACCTTTGTCGGTGACGCACAGGCAAAGCAAAGGAAATATTTTATCTAGGCGAAAGACAAAACTATCATACCTAACCTCAGTAGTTACTTAGCTCTTAGTGTAGTCAACTCTATATTTTGGTGATTTCCAGCCTACATAAAAAGGCAATGAGCAAAGTTTAGCATGGTGTAAGCTCACTAAAAAATAAACCTACTGATGGGAGACATCTTTAAAACGACTGGCATGAGCAATGTTTCTGCAAGGTTCAAGCTTGTTAAAAAATAAACCCGCCATTGAGCGTAGTTTCTTCCAATTCAATCTCATTAAAAAATGAATCCACCCTTGCTAAATAACCTTTGTGATTGCCTTACTATCAACCTTTTGAGCCTTGGTTTTGTTCTTACTGTCACCTCCATTCTTTTTGCCAATCATACGCTTCCACTTGATTGTTTACCCTTTTGAGGAACAGCTGTGATGAGTGATTCTGTTAGCCACCCTCTTTACACTACCGTGTTTGAGAAGTTCCAAACTTACCTGGAACTAGTTGCTACCCAAAAACATCACTTGTTCCTAAAAAACGAGTCTCTTTTAAGCTCTTTTTAGACTCATAAAATATGAAAAGATTGCTGAGCTATTGGCCTTTCTAGCTCATTAAAGTAAGGGGAAGCACATTCCTCCTCTACATTTTAATCTTTTGGACTCGAGGGATCATTCCACAAAAAGATTGAGAGCTTATCTTTTTCATCTCACTAAAGCGATCGAAAAGTCATCCCTTTCGTATTATTTTATACTTTTTCAGACTTAAGGGATTATGCCACGAAAAAGGATTGCTGAAGTTTCCTTTTCATCCCTTTTCAAACTCTCTAAACATGAAAAGGACCGAGTTATCCTTGTCATTAAACTCATTAAAACAATAGCAACAAACTTGTCCATCTGGACAAGAGCGAGTTTCACTATCGTTAGGCTTGCTAAAACATAGCGCCAGGTTTGCTCAAAGGGCAAGTTATAGAACAAGCATATGTTATCCTCCTCAAGCTTGAAAAAAATAAAGAGGTACTAGTCAGCAATGACTGGGGAAAAAGAGAAGAAAACTTGAAGAACTTCATTGGTAGCTGGTTGCTCTTGAACACGACACTTTCACTCCATCACCATGATTGAGTCAGGTTGGGTTATTCCGTTCACCGGTCACATTACCATTGGTACTTTGTACCATCCATTTTTGGGGTTAACGCTACCAATCCATCTCAGTGTCGCTGATATGTTCAAGAGAAGTCATTCAGAGAATTTACCACCCATCTAACACCTCATCCACTGCAATACCTTCACCCTTCATTTTTCATGATTGCCATTCTTGAACCTTGTATCATCAGATCTTTTTCACCTCTAGAAAATCATTTTCTTCGTTTTGTGTCGTAGATGTGGGATTCATTAAGGACCTCCTATGACGGGTCACTTCTTGTCGACATTAGCTCATTATCCAAGAAGTTGACTTAGGAACAACCCTTTCAGTACTTTGAAGCTTGCATGCCTCAATGGCAAGTTTCTCACTTCTGGCGACAAGTTTACATCAATGGCCTTCAATCGAAAGATTTTGCGTGGTGTTCGACATCAAATCCTATATTCACACCACGTGAATTGTACAGCAGTACCTTGAGCGTCATTATCATTATCAGTGATTCCTCTCACGGCTATTAACCACTTACATCTTTGGCTGGTAATCAGGCAATATCTTTCCATGTTTGACTTCAAGACATCTTTTCACATGGATCGACTTGTACATCGGGCGAAGATTGAATGAGTGTGAAGACCCTGGATCTAGTTTCATCCATCTGGGCTACGATATATTCAGGAAAATAAAGACATCAAATGTACACAATAGCTACACAAATGATCATCCAAGCTAAGGGATGATGGCTCTCCAAGAATCACTAGTCTGCAATAGTAGACGATTATCTATCCTATGTACATGGAAATGAATTTATAAAGCTGAGCATGGGAATGCCCACCTCAGCTAGATCATGAAAATAACATGAAGATGATGTATTGTATTGTATTTTATATAGGTCACCTTCTAGTTCGAATACCTCAGATCCTCATGATAAATCATTTCACCCGATATCAGAAGATTTAAGACCTCATGCTTTAGGGGGCAACTTTTAAAGACATATTTGGGCACTACAACCCCAATCACATATGTCAATAAACCAAGGGATCTTAAACCCCTAAAAGTGTTGTTTCACACCATACAGAATCATGGTCAACTGATTACATCATTTCCCAGAGGTTCCACCTGAAAAACCACTCAGAACTGGCCAAAACTAGACCATACAAACTGCTCCATGGTCAAGGTGTGATGCATACTAGCTGCTACACTAGCTAGGTGCAATGCATACTAAAAGAGCCTTCTATGGGGTGTGATGAGTGAGAGCAGACAAATGGCAGAGACAACTTGCTAAGTGGAAGCCCAGAGAATCTTCTAGAAACTTCTCATATGACACTTGCCTCTCTGAATTCGCCCAAGGATGAGTAAGAGATCAAAGAAATCTTCAAGTGGAACCAAGAACTATCAATAAAAATGACACTAATCAAAAAATCAAAAGTTAACTCACCCCTTTGCAAATATCTATAAATGGATCCCTCATCTGAGAGATCTAGAGGCTGGAATTTTGTAATTTGGAAGGAAGTGCTGTTGGTTTCTCTTTGAGAATAGACATTGTATTGTTGGGTGATCTTGCTTTTCACGAGGTGAAGAGGGCTTTCATGCTGGGAGGATGATGTTGGTATAGACAGCTTGGTTGTAATCCTCTCTTCTATTTCTACTATCAATAAAGTTCTTTGAGGTTTCCTCCATATAATCGTGTATTTGTGAATCTTGCTATTTGTATATGCAATTGTATGGTCCATGTATTTCTGATTCTACATTGTTTATGATATCATAGATCGAGATGCTTTGATAGTGTTTTGTTGCTTTGCCTCTACAGGTATTCTCTAAAGTGGGATAAGTAGGAGAAGAGTGGCAAGCTCTATCAAGGGAGAGAGGAAACAAGCAAGGAGCCAAGAGGAAGATATAGGTTAGTCCTCTTTGCTTCTCTCTTATCTATCATACATAAAGGAAATCTTGAAGCGTTTTGAATTGTTTGTTTCTAAGATAGCTACCCATGTTAGTGGGACTAGCAGATCGAAAAGACACTAGTTTTCCCAGAACCACTTCCTTCAACCTTGGTAATGATGGACAATGTTTAACATCATGTGATTTTGCAACACAAATATCATCATTTTCTTTTCCTTCATCTTGCATTCTTAACATTTCTACTTGTTTTGTTCAATTTCTAAGAATTTATTTTTTAAAATCATCAAACAAATTTCCAAGTTTAACTTGACTTACCAACCTTGATGCTAATTTACCTACTCTTGCCTTTCCTCTTGATATGTGTTTGCATGTTTCACAAATTTCCTAAAATGATAATTGATATACATCACCTCTACTCATGAGATTAAGGAGATCAATCCACTCATCCCTAATTGTTCTAAGTAAGAAGGTTTTTAGTGTGTTGGATCCTAAATGATGTAGTTTTTCCCTCTTAACATTATACATGAACCTATCTATTATATCCTCAAGACTCATCTTCTCTTTGATTCATTCTAAATATTTCTTCCTTAAGATCATGATTTTTATATTTTTCTAAAAATCTCTTTTGCATATCATTCCATGATATTATTGAATTAGTCCCTAAAATCATGAACCATTTAATAACTTTATACTTCAATGGTGTCGGAAACAATCTCAAATTTTGAGTTTTTAATAAGTAACCATAAGATCTACAAACAATCTCAAATTCAAAGAGAAAGGTTTCCAAATCCTTTGACCTTAGACCATGAAATTCTGGAAGAAAAGAGGGAGGGATGTTCATCATGTGCATACTACCATCAATATCTTGAATGGGAAATCCGAGAGGATCTTCCTCATTGTCATCATCTCCATCCCCTTGTTCTATATTCTTTGCCATCTTCTTCTTCTACCTGCAAAAGTGAATGGTGATGTGGTTCTTACTGCACTACTTGATCAAATGGGGGGGTGGGTTGGTGTTGGAAAATATTTTGTTTTTGTTTTCATGATTGAATGAAAACTATAATGCAATGCAAATTTTCTACTTATGAAATTAAATATGCCTAATGAATATATATATATATATATATATATATATATATATATATATATATATATATATATATATATATATATATATTTGTTTTTGTTTTTTCAAATATTAAAAAGAAATGAATCAACTACAGAAGAAACAATGTATATTTTGACACCTTCCCAACAATGGTGCCAAAAAGTGACGAGCCTTGGTATTTCCACAAGAATGTTGCAACTCTCAAGCTACCGACTTTAATTATCAACCCAGTGTTCGTACAAACTTAAGAGGTATTGACACTAAATGTGCAGCATACAATGTGTCCTTCCTTTGCTATCATAATGTAATGGAGTGTATGTACTGAATTCAAATCCTAAACTAATTGAAGAAAATGAAATGTTTGAAATGGAACCTCAACCTATTGCAAGAAAGAAAGTACAAGGAAAGAGAATGATTTCAAATGCTAAAACACACAATTTTCTAACTAGCTCCTAAGAGGATTTGCTTCAAAAGAATGCTAAGTTAACATGTATGAAATCCTACTATCTTAAGCATGCAGATTCAAACCATCAAACCTTCTATTGTTGTGGATGTAAAATGAATAAAATAAATTTGTTTTTCTTTTTGTCTTTTTCATGTGAGAGTGTGAAATCTAATCTCTTTTGGTGATGTGTCAGGTGGCTTGGAAATGATGGTGAATAGTTAGAAGGCTTGGGAGACAACTAGGGACCCTTTTCTAGCTTCCTAGAGGATTTTTCCTCCATTCGGCCTCAAAAGAGGCTTTCCTACATGATGCTACAGTGATTTCCTATAGGATCCCGTGATTTCCTACACGATGTACAAATTTACAATAATTAACCAAATGACCAAGAAAATAAAATCAAAATTGGATGGGAAAAATTTTGGTATTAAGTAGGATGTATTAGGTCCCCATTCCAAGTGGAATCACTCAAAAAGTCCTCTGTTAACCCATGCAAAAAAAAAAAAAAAAATTACTAGTCAAAAATCTAGAAATTCAGGAACTAGGGAGCTAGTAAATCTAAAAAATGCCTAACCAAATTAAGTGTAAACACAATGGGGTAATTTTTGTTATGAAATAGAATGTTTTTTTTTTAATCTAATGCAAGTGGAATGAATTTTACTAAAGCTTGTTAGCATGCTCTAAAAAATAGCAAAAATTTACTGTTCTTTGCTAAAAATGAGGTCCAACAATCTAGATTTGGGAATGAGAAGACTAATACAAGAAACTCAATGATTATTATGGACTTCCAAAGCTTTTCCAAGGATGAAATAATTCTTGTGATCCTGTAAAATAACTTACATCAACCATTCAACTCAATCCTACAACAAGAATTCATTAGTACTAAATGGAGAAATAGAAAGAAATAAAAACTAGAGATGCATGTGAATAAGTAATGAAAAGAATAAAAGAAAATGATACAAAAGGGCTCTAAGGCTCCTAGGATGGCCAAGCCCAAGGAAAATCAGAGACCTATGGAGGAGAACAAGATTTAGAAGCTGAACATGACACCAATATTCATTATTTTCGTCAATAGAATTACATCCCTGCAAGAAAATACAATGGAGTTGCAAAAATACAAGCTCTCTCCACAATAACAATAATGAAAATCTATCCCTAGAGGAAAATTTGACTTGGTACTTATACAAAATGATTAGGAATCATTCCCCATGAATTGAGGAAGCTTTTCCCACCAAAATCCCTTGATTAGTGGATCTAATCCCCAATACTAGGAATTTGAGTTAAATGACATGGAACACATTCCTAGATTTTATCATTCATTCCCTAGAGGAAAATTCAACTTTTTACTTATAAAATATGAGTAAGAATCATTCACCATGGATGGAGTAAAATTTCCCCACCGAAATCCCTTGATTAGTGGATCTGCTCCCTTTATTGGTGGGTCTGCTCCCTTGATTAGTGGAACACATTCCTAGATTTTCTCAATCATTGGAGTTCCATAATTTGTGCCATAATTCTATAATATCTTGTTGATTTATTTTTATTATTGATCCTCCAATAGTAGGGAACAAGTCCCTAAATTATCTCCTCCTCCAACTCTTCATAATCTGCCCAATATTCTCATAATATTCCACAAAAAAATAATATTAGGCACAAATATTAAATTATTCATAAACCTTCCTAATGAATATATTAAAGTTAAAAATAAATTATCTAATGCAAAAAGAGAGGTTTAATGTGCTGAAGGATGGTCATAGGATTTAATTTATGTTTTAAGTTAGAGGCATGGGCCTTAATTTATGTCTAATTTAGAGGCCCATCATATCCCCCTACGGAAAGTGTTGCTCATCCTCTAAGCAACTTAGTGACCTCATTGTGCCTCATCCATGGCCCTGGTGGCCTCTCTCTTGTGCATTAAGAATCTTGGATGCAAGCTCTGCAAGGACAAGCCCAAAAACATATTTGTTCAAAGAAAAATCATTGTTTCTTGAGACCATTAGTTTTCTTTCTTGTCCTTATTCAAGATGAGTTCTTGAATATTTTTTTGTTTAGCAAGGTCTTCCATATCCTTATGAACCTTCTGCCACCTTGTTCTACCATTTTAATACCTCTAACACCTTCAAAATACATTTAGATGAGAACTAGGACATCCTGTAGGAATTTCTGTCAAAACTATAGGAAACCTATAGGAAACCCTCTTAAAAATACAGGAAGCCAGTTTTGAGCATAAATGGTAAATCGAGGTTAGGGAAGGCCCTCAACTTGACTTCCATGCATTTCTCCCATTTTTAGGCCCTCGACAAAATCTAGAAATATATTGGAGATCTCTTGGAACACCTCTTTTCATCACTGAAGTTTGATTTATATTTTGATGGTGAATGCCTTATTTCTTATTGTTGCCTTCTTCTTCTTCGTTGTGGCCTAGATGATTGCCTAATGGCCTTGGAGTTCTATGTTTTGATTAGATCTCTCTTAGGCACTGTTAGTTTGGGTTTTAGCACAATTTTGTATTTCTTCCTTCTTGTAGTAGCATTCTACCTTCCTGTAGTAGTTATTTCTTCTTCCTTTCAGAGTCTTCTAACTGTATGAGAGTCATGAGAAAAGATGAAGAGGGATTGGATGATGATGCTAGGGCTCAAAGGGAGTGGTGTAGGTTTGTAAAAATGGAGAGGATACTCCCTTTTTTTTTCTTTCTCAAGAATGAAATGGGATCAATGAATGATGAATAGATAGTGAATATGAAGTGGATGGAGGGCTTGGAGTGCTGTGGTGACTTGGCCTTTGCAAAAAATTCTTTTTTAACTACTGTCCTCATTATTTGAAATCATCACCCTTCATAGTTTGACTTTTCAACATTGCATGAATGAAGGAGCGAGCTGCAATCAAGTAGTTGAAGCGAGCTAATACTATTGAACCATCCTTAGCTTATAAAACCTCATTTATCATGCATTGACAACAAATTTCTAACTATAATATGCTCAAGAGAAGAGGTCAAGAATATTGCATACCTATACCTACCTGATCGTTGTTGGAGAGACATGCATGCTGCTACTGAATTGATGTTGATGTGCAGGTGTTGGATGGTGATGCTGATGATCCTGATGCTACTGCTAAGCTTGGGAGGAGCTACTTTGACCTCTGGATCTCCTTTAAAACTGATCACTACCAATCCTGTAGGTGTTGTTCTATATCCTGTAAGTTTACAAGACAACAACGTTTTGTCCATTTTCCCAAACGGTAGACTGGATTAAGCTGAAACTTTTTGAGCATGTTGCAATCACCATTATGCACCTCCCCATGGATTTTTTTTTTTTGAATGGATGCACAGATCTTGAGAAAAACTAAAAATAGCTGAAGGTGATGGAGGTTGATTTCTTAGAAACCGTGCACTGGAATTTTCTGAAATTTCTTGGGCATGTTACCATCATCCATATGCATCTCCCCATGAAACAAATTTTTAAATGGATGCATAGATATTGAGAAAATGAAAAAATGACTGAAGGTGATGGCGACCAGTTTCTTGGAAACCATACACTGGAATTTGCTGAAATTGCTTGAGAATGTTACCATCATCCATATGAATCTCCCCCTGAAACATCTTGGGAAATGGATGCATGGTTTTCAATTTATGGAAAAAATAAATTTCTGCTCCATGTATTTTTGCATCCTATAGTAAAACAGAGCATCCTGTAGGTTTTTAGGACAAAAAGGAAAATGAGTGGTAGAAGCTTGAGAATGATGTGTGGATGGTGAAAATAGATGAGGGTGATAGATTGACATGGCCTTGGCCCTATGGAGCATTTGAGCGAAGTAGGAGAAAGTCAAAATTTGACTTCTTTTGACTAGGCTTGATCAATTTTCCTTTTCGCACCAACTTGTTCTTGTTGCTTGTAGATGTTGGAGAGTACATGCATTTATCAAAGAGATGCATGGAGCAAGGACTTCCTTTATTTTTTTTCTCTTTTTGCTTCTAGGTCTACTAGCCGCCTCAATGAGGTTTTCAACTAGTAGGTTTGCCTAGGTGCCTCAAAGGAGGTTTTTGCCTAGGATCTTTTCATTTTTCTCTTTTTTCCCAACCTATTGACCGCCTCATAGATGTTTTCATTCAATGAGACAATCTGAGACGCCTCAAAGGATGTTTTCACATGAGATTTTTATTATTTCTCTTATTTTTTATTTTTTTTCTACCCTACCCTACATGAAAAAAGAATTCACTTTCAAGTATAAGAATACTTTCAATGGAGTCATGTGCAGATCAAGATGACAAACAAAATGATGTGGATGATTGAAATGTATGTTTTGACATGTACCTAGATTTCAGACACCAAATGATTTTACTTTGAAAGGACAAAGCATAATTGAGGAAGAGAGTGATGCTGTAACTTAGTGACTGTCTGGAACCATATTTCAATATAGTTTTGATGTCCTTGGTCATTTTGTTGATTTGGATCATTCTTCATGTCTTCTTCTACCATGACCTTCAAATATTCCTCTTTTTGTTGATTGTTCTCTTGAATACATGGAGGATTTGATGGTAAGCACGAGGGAGCTTTCTCAATCCCTGATTTTGTTGTCTGCTCTTCATCAAGTGCAACTCATGATCCTTTGATATTCTTTTTCAAATCTTGTTTTCTGCATGTTGTCCCTCAATGACATTAAGAGAATCACTTTTTTGTAATACTTTTCCTGAGCTATGTTGAATACCATTGAGCTTAAGAGGAGATTTTTTGAAGTGTTGTACCTCAACATTGTAAGTGGGTTGAGCTACTTCAATGTGTGGGTTTGGAAATGGCAGTACAGGTAGTTGAGTGGGAGTGTATATTTGAGACGGATGTGGATGGGGTTGTGGTTTTGGTGGAGGTGAATGGTAAGGATACCATGGAGTATGGTATGGGGGATATTGAGGAAAATACTAAGGATATAGTTAATGGGTCCCACAAGTTCCTTGCCAACCTTGTTACCAAGATTGGTTTTGAGGTTGAGATGGCCAATGTTGCCAAGGAAAGGGTGTGTTCCAATTACTTTGAAGTGGATGTGCATAAGCTTGAAATTGTGAATTAGGCTCTTGCATCATATCAGGTTGAATAGGCTACCATGGTCCTCTTGGAGCTACATAACATAGCTGCATTGGAAATTGATTGGCTCCATTTTCCTCTTGGTAAACTTCCTTCAACCTTGGTAATGATGGACAATGTTTAACATCATCTGATTCTGCAACACAAATATCAACATTTTCTTTTCCTTCATCTTGCATTCTTAACATTTCTACTTGTTTTGTTAGATTGCTAAGAATTTCTATTTTAAAATCATCAAACAAATTTCCAAGTTTAGCTTGACTTACCAAGCTTGATGCTGATTTACCTATTCTTGCTTTTCCTCTTGATATGTGTTTGAATGTTTCACAAATTTCCTCAAATGATAATTGATATACATCACCTCTACTCATGAAATTAAGGATATCAATCCACTCATCCCTAATTGTTCTAAGTAAGAGGGATTTTATTTTGTTGGATCCTAAATGATGTAGCTTTGCTCTCTTAACATTATACATGAACATCTTTATTAGATCCTCAAGTCTCTCATCTTCTCTTTGATTCAGTCTAAAGATTTCTTCCTTAAGATCATGATTTTTATATTTTTCTAAAAATATCTTTTGCATATAATTCCATGATCTTATTGAATTAGTCCCTGAAATCATGAACCATTTAAAATATTTATCCTTCAATGTTGCTGGAAACAATCTCAATTTTTTGAGTTTTTAATAAGTAACCATAAGATCTACAAACAATCTCAAATTCAAAGAGAAAGGTTTCCGAGTCCTCTAACCTTAGACCATGAAATTTTGGAAGAAAAGAGGGAGGGATGTTCTTCATGTGCACACTACCATCAATATCTTGAATGGGAAATCCGAGAAGATCTTCCTCATTGTCATCATCTCCATCCAATTCTTCTACATTATTTTCCATCTTCTTCTTCTACCTGCAAAAGTGAATGGTGATGTGGTTCTTATTGTACCACTGGATCAAATGGGGGGGTGGGTTGGTGTTGGAGAATTTATTTATTTATTTATATTTTATGATTGAATGGAAACTATAATGTAATGCAAATTTTCTACTTTTGAAATTAAATATGCCTAATGCAATTTTTTTTTCTTTTTTTTTTTTGCAAAAATTAAAAAGAAATGAATCAACTAGGGAAGAAAAAATGCATACTTTGACACCTTTCCTGCAACGGTGCCAAAAAGTGATAAGCCTTAGTATTGCAACAAGAATGTTGCAACTCTCAAGGCTACCGACTTTAATTATCAACTTGGGTTCTTACAAACGTAAGAGGTATTGACACTATATGTGCATCATATAATGTGTCCTTCCTATGTTGTCATAATGTAATGGAGTGTATGTACTGAATTCAAATCCTAAACTAATTGAAGAAAATTAAATGTTTGAAATGGAACCTTAACTTATTGCAAGAAATGAAGTACAAGGAAAGAGAATGAAATGAAATGCTAACTTATTGCAAGAAATGAAGTACAAGGAAAGAGAATGAAATGAAATGCTAAAACACACAATTTTCTAACTAGCTCCTAAGACGATTTGCTTCAAAAGAATACTAAGTTAACATGTATGCAATCCTGCTATCCTAAGCATGCAGATTCAAACAATCAAACCTTCTTTTGTTGTGCATGTAAATGAATAAAATAAATTTGTTTTTCTTTTTGTCTTTTTCATGTGAGAGTGTGAAAGCTAATCTCTTTTGGTGATGTGGCAGGTGGCTTGGACATGATGGTGAATGGTTAGAAGGCTTTAGAGACAAGTAGAGACCCTTTTATAGCTTCTTATAGGTTTTTTCCTCAATTCTGCCTCAATATAGGATTTCCTACAGGATTCTACAATGATTTCCTACAAGATCCCCTGATTTCCTACAAGATGGACAAATTTACAATAATTCATCGAATGACCAAGAAAATCAAATCCAAATTAGATGGGAAAAATTTTGGTATTAACTAGGATTTCTTAGGTCCCCATTCCAAGTGGAATCACTCAAAAAGACCTCTGTTAACCCATCAAAAAAGTTAAAAAAACATTACTAGTCGGAAATCTAGAAATTCGAGAACTAGTGAGCTAGTAAATCTAAAAAATTCCTAACCAAATCAAGTGTAAATGTAGTGGGGTAATGTTTTTTATGAACAAGAATCAATTCGATTGAAGCTTGTTAACATGCTCTAAAAAATAACAGAAATTTTATGTTCTTTGTTAAAAAGGAGGTCCAACAATCTAGATTTGGGAATGAGAAGACTAATAAAAGCAACTCAATGATTATTATGAACTTCCAAAGCTTTTCCAAGGATGAAATAATGCTTGTGATCCTGCAAAAGAACTTAACTCAACCATTTAACTCAATCCTACAACAAGAAATCATTAATATTAAATGCAGAAATAGAAGGAAATAAAAACTAGAGATGCATGTGAATAAGAAATGAAAAGAAGGAAAGAAAATGATACAAAAGGGCTCCCATGCTCTTGGGATGGCCAAGCCTAAGGAAACTCAGAGACCTATGGAGGAGAACAATATTTAGAAGCTAAATATGATACCAATCTTCATTATTTTCATCAATAGCATTACATCCTTGCAAGAAAATACAATGGAGCTGCAAAAATACAAGCTCTCTCCATAATAACACTAATGAAAATCTATCCCTAGAGGAAAACTTGACTTGGTGCTTATATAAAATGATTAGGAATCATTCCCCATGAATTGACGAATCTTTTCCCACCAAAATCCCTTGATTAGTGGATCTAGTCCCCAATACTAGGAATTTGCATTAAATGGAAGGGAACACATTCCTAGATTTTATCAATCATTCCCTAAAGGAAAATTTGACTTGGTACTTATTCAAAATGGTTAAGAATCATTCGCCATGGATGGAGGAAGCTTTCCCCACCAAAATCCCTTGATTAGTGGATCTGCTCCTTTGATTGGTGGATCTGCTCCCTCGATTAGTGGAACACATTCCTAGATTTTCTAATCATTGGAGTTCCACAATTTGTTCCATAATTCCATAATATCTTGTTTAATTATTATTTATTATTGATCCTCTAGTAGTAGGGAACAAGTCCCTAAATTATCTCCTCCTCCAACTCTTCATAATCTGCCCAATATTCTCATAATATTCCACAAAAATAAATAATATTAGGCACAAATATTCAATTATTCATAAACCTTCCTAATGAATATTTTAAAGTTAAAAATAAATTCTCTAATGAAGAAAGAGAGGTTTAATGTATTGAAGGATGGTCATAGGATTTAATTTATGTTTTAAGTTAGAGGCATGGGCCTTAATTTATGTCTAATTTAGAGGCCCATCATAAGCCCCTACTGAAAGTGTTGCTCATCCTCTAAGCAACTTAGTGACCTCATTGTGCCTCATCGATGGCTCTGGTGGACTCTCTCTTGTGCATTAATAATCTTGGCTGTAAGCTCTGCAAGGACAAGCCCAAAAACATATTTGTTCAAAGCAAAATCATTGTGTCTTTAGACCATTAGTTTTCTTTCTTTCCCTTATTTAAGAGTTCTTGAATATCTTTTTCTTTACCAATGTCTTCCATATTCTTATCAACCTTCTGCCACCTTGTTCTACCATTTGAACACCTCTAACACCTTCAAAATGCATTTAGATGAGAACTAGGACATCCTATAGGAATTCATGTCAAAACTATAGGAAACCTACAGGAAACCCTATTAAAACTACATGAAACTAGTTTTGAGCATAAATGATAAACTGAGGTTAGTGCAGGCCCTCAAATTGACTCCCATGCATTTCTCCCATTTTTAGGCCCTGGACAAAAGCTAGAAATATATTGGAGACCTCTTGGAACACCTCTTTTCATCGTGGAAGTTTGATTTATATTTGCTGGTGAATGCCTTAATTCTTTTTGTTTCCTTCTTCTTCTCCCTTGTGGCCTAGATGATTGCCTAATGGACTTGGAGTTCTTTGTTTTGATTAGGTCTCTCTTAGGCACTGTGATTTTGGGTTTTAACACAATTTTTCATTTCTTCCTTCTTGTAGCAGTATTCTGCCTTCCGGTAGTAGTCATTCCTTCATCATTCAAAGTCTTCTAACTGTGTGGGAGTGATGAGAAAATATGGAAAAGGATTGGATGATGATGCTAGGGCTCAAAGGGAGTGGTGTAGGTTTGTGAAAATGGAGAGGATGCTCTACTTGTTTTTTTCTCAAGAATGAAATGGGATCAATGAATGATGAATAGATAGTGAACATGAGGTTGATGGAGGGCTTGGAGTGCTGTGGTGACTTGAACTTTGCAAAAATTTATTCTTTTAACTACTGTCCTCATTCTTTGAAATCATCACCCTTTATAATTTGACTTTTCAACATTGTATGATTGAAGGAGTGAGCTGCAATCAAATAATTGGAGGCATTTGAGGTTTCTGACCCATCCTTAGCTTATAAAACCTCATCTCTCATGCATTGACAACAAATTTCTAACTATAATATGCTCAAGGTAAGAAGTCAAAAATATTGCATACCTGTACCTACCTGATGGCTGTTGGAGAGACATGCATGTTGCTGCTGAGTTGATGTTGATGTGAAGGTGTTTTATGGTGATGCTAATGATCATGATGGCACTGCTAAGCTTGGGAGGAGCTTCTTTGACCTTTGGATCTCCTTTGACCTCTAGATCTCCTTTAAAACTGCTCACTGCCAATCCTGTAGGTGCTGTTTTGTATCGTGTAGGTTTATAAGACATCGACATTTTGTCCATATCTCCCAAACGGTAGATTAGATTGAGCTGAAACTTTTTGAGCATGTTTCCATCATCATTAAGCACCTCCCCATAGAAATTTTTTTGCTAATAGATGGATGGATCTCGAGAAAAACTAAAAATGGCTGAAGGTGATGGAGGCTTATTTCTTCGAAGCCATGCAATGAAATTTGCTGAAATTTCTTGGGCGTGTTACCATCATCCATGTGCATCTCTCCATGAACACATTATATATATTATTATTATATATATATATATATATATATATATATATAATATATATTAATAATATATATATATATATATAATATAATATATATATATATATTATATATATATCACGGATATTGAAGAAAATGCAAAACTGGCTGAAGGTGATGGATGCCAATTTCTTGGAAACTATTCACTGGAATTTTCTGAAACTATTTGAGCATTTTACCATCATCCATATGCATCTCCCCCTAAAACAACTTGGCAAATGGATGCATGGTTTTCAAGTTATGGCAAAAACAAATTTCTACTCTATGTATTTTTGTATCTTGTAGTAAAACAGAACATCCTGTTGTTTTTTAGGACAACAAGTAAATGAGTGGTAGAAGCTTGAGAATGATGGGTGTATGGTGAAAATAGATGAGGGTGATGGATTGATATGGCCTTGGCCTTGTTGGAGCATTTGAACGAAGTAGGAGAAAGTCAAAATTTGACTTCTTTCGACTAGGCTTGATCAATTTTCTTTTTGGTACCAACTTATTCTTATTGCTTGCAGATGTTGGAGAGCACATGCATATATCAAAGATATGCATGGAGCAAGGACTTCTTTTATTTTTTTCTCTTTTTTCTTCTAGGCCTACTAGCTGCCTCAATGAGGTTTTCAAATAGTAGGTTTGCCTAAGCGCCTCAAAAGGAGGTTTTCACCTAGGATCTTTTCCTTTCTCTCTTTTTTTTTCTTTTTTTCCAACCCATTGACCACCCATGGAGGTTTTCAATCAATGAGCCAATCTTAGGTGCCTCAAAGGATGTTTTGACATGAGATTTTTATTTTTTTATTTTTTTTCTACCCTACCATACTTGAAAAAGAAAATCACTTTCAAGTATAAGAATACTTCCAGTGGAGCCATGTGCACATCAATATGACATAAGAAATGATGTGGAGGCTTGAATTGTATGTTTTGACATGTACCTGGATTTAAGAGACCAAATGACTTGACTTTAAAAGGATCAAGCATAGTTGAGGAAGAGAGTGATGCTGCAACTTAGTCACTTTCAGGAACTATATTTCAATATAGTTGTGATGTCCTTGGTCCTTTTGCTGATCTGGATCATTCTTCATGTCTTCTTCTACCATGACCTTCAAATCTTCCTCTTTTTGTTGATTGTTCTCTTGAATACATGGAGGATTTGATGGTAAGCACAAGGGAGATTTATCAATATCTGATTTTGTTGTCTGCTCTTCATCAAGTGCAACCCATGATACTTTGATCTCCTCTTTCAAATCTTGTTTTTATGCATGTTGTCCCTTAATGGCATCAAGAGAATCACTTTTTTGTAACACTCTTCCTCAGCTATGGTGAATACCATTGTTCTAAAGAGGAGATGTTTTGAAGTGTTGTACCTTAGCATTGTAAGTGTGCTGAGCTACTTAATTGTGTGGGTTTGGAAATGGTGGTACAAGTAGTTGAGTGCGAGTGTATATTTGAGATGGATGTGGATGGGGTTGCGGTTGTGGTGGAGGTGAATGGTAAGGATAACATGGAGTTTGGTATGGAGGATATTAAGGAAAATATCGAGGATATTGTGGATGGCTCCCATAAGTTCCTTGCTAACCTTGTTAACAAGATTGGTTTTGGGATTGAGAAGGCCAATGTTGCCAAGGAAAGGGTGTGTTCCAATTACTTTGAAGTGTATGTGCATAAGCTTGAAATTGTGAAGTAGGCTCTTGCATCATATCAAGCTAAATAGGCTACCATAGGCAATTGACTTGCTCCATTTTCCTCTTGGTAAACTTCCTTCAACCTTGGTAATGATGGACAATGTTTAACATCATGTCATTTTGCAACACAAATATCAACATTTTCTTTTCCTTCATCTTGCATTATTAACATTTCTACTTGTTTTGTTAGATTGCTAAGAATTTCTGTTTTAAAATCATCAAACAAATTTCCAAGTTTAGCTTGACTTACCAACCTTGATGTTGATTTACCTACTCTTACCTTTCCTCTTGATATGTGTTTGCATGTTTCACAAATTTCCTCAAATGATAATTGATATACATCACCTCTACTCATGAGATTAAGGATATCAATCCACTCATCCCTAAATGTTCTAAGTAAGAGGGTTTTTACTGTGTTCAATCCTAAATGATGTAGTTTTTCTCTCTTAACATTATACATGAACCTCTCTATTAGATCCTCAAGACTCTCATCTTCTCTTTGATTCATTCTAAAGATTTCTTCCTTACGATCATGATTTTTACATTTTTCTAAAAAAAACTTTTACATATCATTCCATGATCTTATTGAATTATTCCCTAAACTCATGAACCATTTAAGAGCTCTATCCTTCAATGTTGCCAGAAAAAATATCAATTTTTGAGTTTTTAATAGGTAACCATAAGATCTACAAACAATATCAAATTCAGAGAGAAAGGTTTCTAAATCCTCTTGGATTAGACCATGAAATTTTGGAAGAAAAGAGGGAGGGATGTTCTTCATGTGCACTCTACCATCAATATCTTGAATGGGAAATCCGAGAAGATCTTCCTTGTTGTCATCATCTCCATCCACTTCTTCTACATTCTTTGCCATCTTCTTCTTACACTTGCAAAAGTGAATGGTGATGTGGTTCATATTGCACCAGTTTATCAAATGGGGGTGTGGGTTGGTGTTGGAGAATTTTTTGTTTTTGTTTTTATGATTGAATGAAAACTATATTGCAATGCAAATTTTCTACTTTTGAAATTAAATATGCCTAATGCAAATACTTTTTTTTTTGTTTTTGCAAAAATTAAAAAGAAATGAATCAACTAGGGAAGAAAACAATGCATACTTTGACACCTCCCAGGGAACGACTCCAAAAAGTTATGAGTCTCGGTATTGCATCAAGAATGTTGCAACCCTCAAGGTTACCGAATTTAATTATCAACCTAGGGTTCAAACAAACTTAAGAGGTATCGACACAATATGTGAATCATACAACGTGTCCTTCCTTTGCTATAATAATATAATGGAGTGTATGTACTGAATTCAAATCCTAAACTAATTGAAGAAAATGAAATGTTCAAAATGGAACCTTAACCTATTGCAAGAAAGAAAGTACAAGGAAAGAGAATGAAATCAAATGTTAAAACACACAATTTTCTAACTAGCTCCTAAGAGGCTTGCTTCAAAAGATTTCTAAGTTAACATGTATGCAATCCTACTATCCTAAGCATGCAGATTCAAACCATCAAACCTTCTATTGTTTTTCATGTAAATGAATAAAATAAATTTGAAGAACCCACACTAATAACCATTTTTCATCAACGTTTCAAATCCCAACAGGGATCCATCATCAGAACATTATTGAATGATGATAGTAGAAGAGCTTTAATGAGGGTATTAAATAGTTTATAAACTATTATAAACTATTTAATACCCTCATTAAAGCTCTTATACTATTATCATTCAAGAATGTCCTGATGATGGATCCTTGTTGGAATTTGAAACGTTTATGAAAAATGGTTATTACTATGGGTTCTTTGGCTTCTGAATTAAAAGATATAAACCACAGATGTCATAAATCCAAAATAAATTTGTTTTTCTTTTTGTCTTTTTCATTTGAGAGTGTGAAAGCTAATCCATTTTGGTGATGTGGAAGGTCGCTTGGAGATGATGGTGAATGGTAAGAAGGCTTGGGATACAAGTAGGGATCCCTTGCTAGCTTCCTAGAGGATTTTTCCTCAATTTGGCCTCAAAAAAGGCTTTCCTATAGGATGCTACAGTGATTTCCTACAAGATCCCTTGATTTCCTACAAGATGTACATATTTACAATAATTCATCGAATGACAAAGAAAATAAAATCCAAATTGGATGTGAAAAATTTTGGAATTAAATAGAATATCTTAGGTCCCCATTCCAAGTGGAATCACTCAAAAATACCTTTGTTAACCCATGCAAAAAAAAAAAAAAACATTACTAGTCGAAAATCTAGAGATTCAAGAACTAGTGAGCTAGTAAATCTAAAAAATGGCTAACCAAATAAAGTTTAAATGCAATGGGGTAATTTTTTTTATGAGCACAAATCTTTTTCTTGATATAATTCAAGTGGAATAAATTCGATTGAAGCTTGTTAGCATGCTCCAAAAAAAAGTAGAAGTTTACTTTTCTTTGCTAAAAAGGAGGTCCAACAATCTAGATTTGGGAATGAGAAGAATAATCCAAGCAACTCAATGATTATTATGAACTTCCAAATCTTTTCCAAGGATGAAATAATGCTTGTGATCCTGCAATATAACTTACCTCAACCGTTTAACTCAATCCTACAACAAGAAACCATTAATACTAAAATGAAGAAATAGAAAGAAATAAAAACTAGAGATGCATGTGAATAAGAAATGAAAAGAAGGAAGAAAATGATACAAAAGGGCTTTGAGGCTCCTGGGATGGACAAGCCCAAGGAAACTCAAATACCTATGGAGGAGAATAAGATTTAGAGGCTGAACATGACACCAATCTTTATTATTTTCATCAATAGAATTACATCCCTGCAAGAAAATACAATGGAGCTGCAAAAATACAATCTCTCTCCACAATAACACTAATTAAAATCTATCCATAGAGGAAAATTCGACTTGGTACTTATAAAAAATGATTAGGAATCATTCCCCGTGAATTGAGGAAGCCTTCCCCACCAAAATCCCTTGATTAGTGGATCTAGTCCCCAATACTAGGAATTTGCATTAAATGGCAGGGAACACATTCCTAGATTTTCTCAATCATTCACTAGAGGCAAATTCGACTTGGTACTTATAAAAAATGATTAAGATTCATTCACTGTGGATGGAGGGAGCTTTCCTCACCGAAATCCATAGATTAGTGGACCTTCTCCCTTGATTGTGGATCCGCTCCCTTTATTAGTGGAACACATTCCTAGATTTTCTTAATCATCGGAGTTCCACAATTTGTGCCATAATTCCATAATATCTTGTTGACTTCTTATTTATTATTGATCCTCTAGTAGTAGTGAACAAGTCCCTAAGTTATCTCCTCCTCCAAATCTTCATAATTTGCCCAATATTCTCATAATATTCCACAAAAATAAATAATATTAGGCACAAATATTCAATTATTCATAAACCTTCCTAATGAATATATTAAAGTTGAAAATAAATTATCTAATGCAAAAGGAGAGGATTCATGTGCTAAAGGATGGTCATATGCTTTAATTTATGTTTTAAGTTAGAGGCATATGCCTTAATTTATGTCTAATTTAGACGCCAATCAATATCTAGGTGCCAGCTGAGGATCATTTGCAATCAGATTATGGGTGCTGATTAGGGCCATGGGATTTGATTGTTCAGGTCTGATGAAAAGAGGTTCATTTTGCTCTCTGGCCAATATTCTTTTCATCTCTGCAACCCTTGAATCCTCATGGTTCATCCATGATTCCAAAGCCATTAATTGTAGATCTCCTAGATTGGCATTAGGGTCCCAAACAATCATTTCTGTGAGGGCCATGTTGTGCAAGTAAAACTCAGTTATCTTGGCCCTATCCTCCAGTGCACTTTGATCACAAAGATCAATAAATTTCCTGTAGTCCTGAAATGTCATGGTGCCCCTTTGTGCTAGTGTTTTAATCTAAAACTACAACCATTTTTCTCAGAGGTAAAGAGAATAGGATTTAGCTGGCATCCTACACTGGATGGCCTCCAAGGTGAGGTTGGCCATACATGCTAGTTGGTTCTCCCTTTCTTGCAGTTGTCCCCTCAGCCATGCATTTCCCTCTTAATTTGTTCTCTCATTATTTCTTCTCTATCCCTTAATCCACTTAGCTCTTTGCCCATTTCTTTGAGATTCTCTTCAATGTGCCCAATGTCTTCCACCCATTTTGACTTGGTGATTTGCATCCATTGGTGGGTTCTCACCCTCTCCTTAAAAAAGTTCAAAAAATAATGGGATGGCAAATTTTTGAGGTATCACCCTGACTCCTTCAATAAATTGGTAGTTGGAGTCTAGGTTAGGTTGGGGACTTAGTTCCTTTGTTTTAGGGTCTTCCTCCTTTGTTTCTTGCCGCTCCCCTACCATGCTTTCCAATTTCTGTGCTTCTTGTAGTTATTGGAGAGTATCCCGTAGGATTGTTTTTTATTCTTGTAGGTTTTGCTATGGATCTTGCAGGATATGCTGAAGTGGGCTCATACCTACTGATATGAACTCCCTTATGAATCCTCTTCTCAGTAGTCTCAAAATCCATAGCCAACCCTAGCTCAACGGGTAGGGAAATTAGGGTTTGGTGTAGGGAAAAACAGGGGATTTAGGCAGTTTTTGAAATTGAGTGAGATGGAGGGGTTAGGGGGTATCTAAATTCTTGGCAAAATTTGGGGAGATAGGGAGAGATGTCAAGGAGTAGAGAAAAGTGGAATTTTAGGGAAAGGATGAGGGGAAGGGATCCAAAAGAGAGAAAAATAGTCCTAGCCTAGGAATGTAGGGTCTAGGCTAGGGTTTTGGGAAAAAGGGAGTAAATGAGGGATAGGGGTGTGAGAATATGTCCATGGGGATACATGGTACATGTAGGAAGTGTGTAAGCTATTTTTAGAGGGTTCTTCTCAATATGGAAACCATAATGACCATGAAAACAAGAAAACCCTAGGAGAGGGAAAACTAGCTTTCAAGCACAAACTGAAGCACAAGAAAGCTAAGAGATGATCCAATTACTTGTAAATTATAACTTAAACCCTATTTTTTGATGTAGAATAGACTAAAATGGAGTTTTCATGTGCTTGAGGAAAGTGCAGCAAATCTGGGATAAGTGTAACAAAAGTGCAACGCTGGCCAAATGAGGCACTTTGGTGGCAAGAAAATGCTTCTCCGAGGGTGCCAGAGCTCCTTAACGATAGAGAGAGGTCTATTGGAACTGAAATGACAAAATGAGAGGTTCTTTGGTATTTTATTACTTTAAAAAACCAATTTTCTCCATGGATGGTGTAGTGGGCCCATCATATACTTCGACATTTTCTTTTGAAAATGCAGCTTCGGAAATTTATGAATCATAATACATCATATTAAAAATATAAAACACTTTTTGAAAATTCTTTTGAAACTTTTTCCATCACTACACCTTGAAATGATGACTTTGACAGTGAAATGATTGATTTTCTATGATTTTGACCCAATGAACTAATGATGACTTGACGTGAAAAGAATGAGAAGAATGGTGACCATAATTACTATGACACCCTTACAACAAGGAATGTCTTGACCATGATGATTGTCCATTGATCATAAAGGTGAAAGGAGTAGTGATGACCTACCTAACCTACCAGTGACCAAATTTTTATTGAAAACCTATTTGAAACCATAAAAATTTGCAATAGGACCCTAAAAAAAACTTTGTAAGAGCATATTTGATCACTCGTGACTGAAAGCACTAAGAGTGACTAACATTGGCTCCAGCTGGGGATGGAAAATCCTTTTGGAGTTGTCAAGAACACCATAGACTAGGTAGCCTTATCCATTGGGCATGTATTCAAAATAAAACATTAGACACTTAAATGACTAACTGAAACAAAAACTGACTTTAACTCAGAAATTTGAGTATTGACTGAACTCACTTATCGCAAGATGATTGGGATCTTAGGGCCTTCACTTCGGGCTTCAAATCCTAATGATGACCTCCCACCCGTTGAATATATATATATATATATATAGTATATATATTATATATATTATTTATATATATAATATATATTATATATATATATATAAAATCATGTGAAATGATCCCTCCAACCTAACCAATCCAACAAATGACTATTTACTTGAATCCCGCGTTCCTTGAGCTGGTAGAAAAAACAAAAAATAGGCAACTTCAAATGTCCACTGAAGATGTGCTCAGATCCGTAAATACAAGAAAATTCATCTCCCTTGATGATTGAAGAAAATTAACAAAAGGATCCTAAAACTTGTGAATGACTAATTTTTCTTGATGATCAAGATCCAGACAAGAATCTTCTTCATTACTCTCCTGATATGACTGCAAATTTTTGTATGAGCTTTGCAAAGAGACTCCTGGTGAACAAGACAATGAAGCCAACTACCTGATCAAATTCGTGTCATATTTGTTTTGAAGCTCATAGTTAACTAATGGGGAAGGACTTTGATTACAGATATCATTAAAAAAAATCAGCTATTGGAATGTGGATAACTTGATAGGGCTGCTGCAACTTGTCATACATTGGTTCCAATGAGACTACATGATTTTGTATAAGCTCGTCATTATTTGCTTCAGATATATTATCAATTTTTTTCTTCAAAAACGGAAATGAATAAAAACCTAATGGTACAGAATTATCTTGCATCAATTCACTATATGTTGCAAATTCTAAACTTTCATATGTGATTTGAAACTTAATGTAACTCAGTGGCTAAGATTTTGGAGTGAAATAAGCTTCCATATCACTAGTGTCCTCCTTAACCAATTCATGAGAAGGCTGCCCGTTTATGCTGTTGAAAACTCACTTATCTATTTGCTTATAATTTTCTCTTATTTTTTCAAATGAGGAGAAACACAAGGGTACGGAGCCTTGATCAAGATGTTCATTGTCTTCTTTGTGCTCAATATCAAAATTGAAATATTGTTGATTTCTAATCTTAGGAAAGTTTTCTCTTAGTAATTGAAATGAAGTAAAACTTAAAGGCAAATACCTTTCACCTGCTTTGAAATTTTCTACACTTTCTTCATTGCTATCATGGCTAATATGTATAGGTTGAGTGTGACTTTTGAGATCTGCAATTGAACTTCCACCTCCAAAAAACATGTAATTGATTGCCTTGAAGAGTCAACCTCGATTTCGAAAACATAGTCATCATCATACTGATCATATTTGGGTAAATCATCAATATAAGTAATGTCATCAAGCATACACATTATATCAGTAGATTTCTTCTCCACAGGTTGATATACAAATCCATTTTCATGACTGTCGATAAATGGATACAAAAAATTCTCATTTTATGATCTATGGTGACTGGGATTAGCAAGAAAATGGTTAGGGCCAACAAACTCTTCTTCTTCTGTAATAAGTGGGACATGGTGTTTTTGAACAAAAATTCATCTCTCATGATGATATTTTGCATCATTTCTTCCATTGTACATACCAAAATGTCAAGCTTCACTTCTAAATATATCAAGTACTCCTTCTCTATGTTCTCCCTTTCTTTTGTCTTCAAATTTGACCTTTGACCAATAGATTTGCTTCCATAACTATTGCACTATCTTGGATTTCTTAGAGTGTTATAGTGTTCCTTTCTCTCAAGTGAAACTCCATTTCCGAATCAAAGGCATCCGGGTAGTGTAAGAGAGCTAAACCAAGAGGTGGTTTTATATTAGTAAGCATTGAATGGTATACTTTATTGAACCTCACTAAAAAGTGTTGCACTATTTCTCCTTACTGTCTTTTCAAATGATTATATTATTCTAAAATCAAAAAAGAATTACTCTTGATTACCCATTTATCAAGAAAGACTTTCCCAAATTGATGGAAATCGAAAATGCTTTGCAACTAACAAGTTCTTGAACCATTCCTTGGCTTTACCTTGCAAAGATAAAGAAAAAATCCCAATACTGACATCAACTTCTTCAACCTCATAAAGGTCGAGAAAATTTTCAAAATTCTTAATGTGTTTTTTAGCGGTGATGTTACCATATTCTCCATCAAACCTCAGAAGATATTTGTAATAATTTTCAGGGAAATCATGGAGTATAGGAGTTAAGATGAGTGGCTTGTATCTATCTATAATTTTACAAGGTGTAGGAGCATGTACAAAAGCTTTAAGATTAGTCCTGATCACTTCAGACTCATCAAGTTTAATATGGTCATCATAAGATTCGAAAGAAGGGTCATGACCAAGATCAAAGGTGTAAGGAGAATTTGAATTCACAATTTTCAAAGGAAAGGAATCAAATGTAGGTTTGTGATCTTTTCTCAAATATAGTATACATTGGAAGACCTTCTTGAAATTCTTAGGAAAAGAGAAGAAATAATTCATAACAAAGAACATGATGTATTGAATGAAAGTCCAATTTGAACACCTAACCTTCCCATGTTGTATTTTCATGTTTCTGTTGGTAAGGTTCATCCTCCAGTGGCGTCTTGGATTTGATTTCAAAACTGATTTGGAGTTGTCAGGGGGATAATTTCACATTTCATGTGTCTGATCACTATCCATCATCAAAAATCAAATATGATCCTTATCATTCATAACTAGGAAAAATGTGATCTTTCGATCCGCGACAATGGTGTCAAAATGTTATCCTCTACAATGTCCCAAGACTAAGAAGGAAGACCAACAGAGGTGACCTCAAACCACTTAGGGTTCAACAACTAGCCCTGCTAAATCAAAGAGGGCTCTATTTATGAGCTCACAACCAATGATAATTGGAGTGGTAAAATGTGTTAGGCTAGTTATTACAACACTAGGGTTTTTTAGATTTATGGTTTGCTGGATTAGAGGTACAGATCAGGGAACTAGGTCAGGTTTTCAAAGGTTCAATTTCATGAGATATAAAGGGGCAAGGTAGGCATGTTTTGGTGATAGCTTAGGAGTTGGTTGATGTAGCTTAGGGTTTAATAGGTAAGAAAATCAAGATGAGCATGTGAACCATGAATTCATCTATCAGAAGAATGAGCACATAAAATGAGATTCCTAACAAAACAGAGCTTAATTACAAGAATTCTGTTTAATAAATCTTAGGAAAATTACTGAAAAACATAGACATGGAAAGGAAAACAAATTATCATTCATATAAATGTTTAAAAGGAGAAAAAAATACCACAAACTCACATGAAGAGAATTCATGAATAATCGCTGCAACTTGGCCTTTGATTTCCTGTAAAAATATGATGAAGTACAAGCTACAAGATTTCCACTTTCTGATATCCAACCTTGAATCTAACTAAAAAATAGATACATATCGACCAAGAAACAACTTCTGCACTCTTAGCGGTCAAATCCCTTAGTGTAGGAATTGATCACAAGAATATCTCCAATAGGACCTAAAGACTAGGGAGGTTAACTAACTCTCCTCAAAATAGAAAAACTGATACATTTGACTTTTTACCACCATTAATGATGATGAATCTACATTAAAATGACTCTAAAAAAACATATTTACCATCATTACATTAATTCAGCTCAAAAAGTGAGTATTTACATCATAAAAACCATGTTTAACTGAATAAAACTCAAAATTTGGAGTAACATGCAAAAGTGTAGCGCCACGTGCACAATTGCAACACCAATTTTGAGGAGGTTTTTGAAGGCCTTCCACTGCTCCAAATTTCGCTCTGAATATACCAATGGAAATCTTGGGATGTCTAGTTGTCATTAGACACCTCAAGAAATAAAAATTGACACACCAAGAACAATAAAAACTCATTCTCCCACAACTTCTCCAAAATCGCAGCGCCTATCTAGAAATGGGGCAAGAAAGTGGTTTTTTGACCTATTTTTGGGCATTTTCTCCCAATTTGTTTGCTAACAAGACACCAAAATTATATAGATGTAATTTATAGGTCATTATATATCCATACATATAAAATTTTTGGCATTTGGAGGTCTGAGGAAAAAGTGCAGCGCCAAGGTACTGTGCTTATAGCAATGAGACATTTCAAAAATAAAAAAACATTTCAAATTTTGCTCAAAATTTTTGCAAAAGTAGGGCCCAAATACAGAGAGATATCTCACTAAAAATAAGTTTTTTTAAAGAAATTGGAGAATTTTTTCTTCTTTGGAATGTTATGAACAAAATCTTCCTCCCGTTTTAAAAAATACTTTCCAATTTGTTCATAATCCAAGTTTGAAATTTGTCACTAAAAATGCATCGCCATTTGGGAAAAGCACAACACCAAATTGGAGGAGAGATTTGACTACCTTCCTGTGCTCCAAATTTTTATCTCAAGGTACTAGTGAAAATAATAATATGTCTATTACATAATATAGTAATCAAAAATTGCAAAAACTTGCTCCAAGACACCTAAAAATTCAATCTCCCAAGACTACTCCAGAAGTGCAACAACTCTCCTGTAGCAACTATATTTTTTCATTATTCGAAAAGAATAATACCTGTGTATAAAATGAAGGAGTTTTTTTTTTTTTCCTTAGTTTATTATTGAAAAAAACTTCTTTCACTTTTGTTAAATTAATCCTCCTTACTTCTGAAACAAATTTTGAAGCAAGACTGTCCCTATATGTGGCAAATGATTTGTTTCTTGGAATGATTTCTTGAGAAATGGTGAAGACATGATGTCATGTGCTAAAGTGGGCTCATACCTAATGATATTACCTCCATTATTTCTCCTCTACTTAGTAGTCTCAAAATCCATAGCAAACCTTAGATCAACTGGAAGGGAAATTAGGGATTGGTGTAGGGAAAAATAAGGGTTTTAGGCATTTTTTGAAATTGAGTGAAATGGAGGAGTTAGGGTGTCTATAAATTCTTGGGAAAATTTGGGGAGATAGTGAGGGATGTTAGGGAGTATATAAAAGTGGAATTTAAGGGAAAGGATGAGGGGAAGGGATCCAAAAGTGAGAAAAACAATCCTAGCACAGGAATGTAGGGTCTAGGTTAGAGTTTTGGGAAAAAGGGAGTAAATGAGGGATATGCGTGTAAAAATATGTCTATGGGGATATATGGGACCTATAGGAAGTGAGTGAGATGTTTTTAGAGGGTTCTTCTCAATATAGCATCCATAGATACCATGAAAAGAAGAAAACCCTAGGAGAGGGAAAATTGACTTTCAAGCACAAATTGAAGCACAAGAAAGGTAAGAGATGATCCACTTACTTGTAAATGATAACTTAAACCCTATGTGTTGGTGTAGAATCAATTGAAATGGATTTTTCATGTCCTTGAGGAAAGAGCAAAAAATATGGGATAAGCACGGCGCTGGCCAAATGAGGCACTTTGGTGGCAGGAAAATGCTTCTGTCAGTGTGCCAGAGCTCCTTGAGGATAGAAGTAGGTCTCTTGGAAGTGAAATGAGAAAATGAGAGGTTCTTTGGTCTTTTCTTGCATTGAAAAATAAATTTTATCCATGGGTGTTGTAGTGGGCCCATCATGTACTTTGACATTTGCTTTTGAAAATGTAGCTTTGGAACTTTATGAATCATAATACATCAAACTGAAAATATAAAACATTTTTTGAAAACTCTATTGAAACTTTTTCCATCACTACTCCTTGAAATAATGACTTTGATGGTGAAATGACCGATTTTTTATGATTTGACCCAATTACCTAATGATGACTTGACATGGAAAAAATGAGTAGAATGATGACCATAATGACTATGACACCTTACAACAAGGAATGAATTAACCATGATGATTTCCATTGATCATAAAGGTGAAAGGAGTAGTGATGACCTTCCTAACCTAACTAGTGACCAAATTTTTTATTGAAAACCTATTTGAAACCATAAAAATTTTTAGTAGGACCCTAACAAAAACTTTGTAAGAGCATATTTGATCACTGGTGACTGACAAGACTGACAAACGCTGACAACTGCATCGAGCTAAGTTATAAAGCTTCATCAGCAACATATTTTTCTTACAACATTTTTGTGGTTATAGGTGTTGTTGAACAATGAGGACGGTGTCCCTCCAAGGGGGAGGGTTCTATAACAACCCTTATGTAGACTGCATGTAATAAAAATTAATAAAGGAAAAATAATAACCACAGTTGATGGGACACTTATTCCAAGCTGAATTTTGGGAAAAATCCTAGTGATGCGGATCACTTATGATTGTCCTCTGTAACCACTCTCCTCCCACATCTACCCAAGAAATTGGTAAGCCAGGGTAGACATGTGACGAGAGACCACTATGATGTGATTCAACCTCCTAAGTCATGTTAAGTAAATGGAACCGACGAAAAGACACCATATAGACATCCAACATCAACATTAGGACCCTCAATAACCAACACAACCTTTCTACCAACCATCCCCTGGGTCTCACTGATGTTTTGGACTACTTGACCTCTAGACGTTGTCATGCTATGGGCATGCTAGTGTCTAGGGACCCCTAGATGCCCTCACAGGCCTACAAACCAGTGCCGATGGACTCTTTTTGTCAGTGATGTGCTAGCATCCTTGGCATTTGAGCGAAATTTTAATGCCCATAGACCACGTTACTTCCCGAAATTGAATGACACCTTCAAAACTATACAATAACATGGAAATAAAAATATTAATGAAATTACTTGAATAAGACCTTGACTAGACCCCTACTAGCCATGATAGGCATTTCGTCAATAATATCACGAATATGTAATCTACAAGTGTAAATAATAGATCTGAGCATAGGGTGTCATACTTAGTTGAGAATCATTAAGTAGCATTGATGCCTCAACAAATAAACTGCCATTTCATCCATTAGGCCATAGATCCATTATCCATTCATTTACAAGTAAAAACATGATGAGATCCATACATAGATACTATCATAAAACATATATATAACCAACATAATAGCAACATAAATACCAATGAAATCACAACCATATGATCCACATATAAACCAGTATAACACTCATTGAAATACAAGGAGAAATAACCTCTTATTGATGATGAAAAATCCAAACATGGGATGGGACTTGCATGTTCCACCCTGCCATAGAATGGCCCAGCCAAATCTCTCTCCATCCATTCACCCCCGTGCCATATTCAAGAATGAATATTACATCTCATAGAAAACATCAATCCAAAACCATCCAAGGCTTTCCAGAGGCCATCCACCTCAACCTATCAAAGAGTGATTCCACCGCACGGTTAGACATCACAAAACCATCATTAGATTGGTCTCTATCCAAGCCTTCCAGGGCTTCCAGAGCATTTTTTCCAACCAAGGCTTCCAAGACTAGTAACTTAACCCATAGTTTCCATTGGGCTTCCAGAGTGTTTGTCCAAGCAAGGCTTCGAGGACTAGTAACTCAACCTAAGATGTTACAGGGCTTCCAGAGTGTTTGTCCAACTAGGGATTCTAGGAACTAATAACTCAACCCAAGCTAAGGAAACATGATAACCAACCAAAACAAAACAAGGAAATAAACCCACAATCTCCATGGCTATCCAGGAAATGGAAAGGCTAGGAAATCCATTATCAATCCAGCCAATCCTCCATGCTAATGAAAGATCATGACCAATAATCCACATGCATACTCCATGCATGCAAAAAATAGTGAGGAAAACATACATGCAACTTGGTACCTGCAAGAAAATCCCATTGTAGCTTCTCATCTCGATGTCCTCTTATGCTTTCCTACTCTTCCTTTTCCCTCTTGCTCCAAGAATCCAAGTATGACAGACCCTCCAAGAGTGCTCCAAGAAAACTCTAAGTATCCAAGAGTATGAGAGAGAGAGAGAATAACAAGAGAACTCCAAAAATGAATTGACAAAAGCTTACCAACTGATCCTCAAAAGCCTTTTTATTAATGAGGTCTCTATTTTCTTCATTTTCCATTATTTTCCTTCATTTTCCTCCTCACATGCAACTTGTGACCTTTCACCTCCCTTTTCTCATAATTTCCATTATTTTCATAAATAAATGTGCCAAAAATTCCATTTTTCCTTTTCAAATAATTAGCCATTGTATTTGCCAATTTCCTTAGCCATTAAACAATCACAAGTGATCCCCATCACTAAGATTTTGCCCAACATTCAACTTGGAATAAGTGTCCCATCAACCATGGTTATTATCTTTCCTTTCTTAACTTTTATTACATGGAATTTTCACTAGGGATATTACAGTCCTACCTTTGATGGTGAGATGAGGAAATTAGAGGATGTTGAAGCCTAACTGATGGGAATGAAGAATTTCTTCTAAATCCACAATTATTTAGAGAGCATGAAAGAAAAGGTAGCCATTTTCAACTTAAGGAGCAAGGATTATATTTGGTGGGAATATCTGAAAAACGTAAAGGGAATAAGCGATGAAGAGTTGTCCTAGAAGGAGTTTGAGAAGTATTTCAGGAACAAGTATCTATCTAAGAGATAATTTGACAACAAGGACCAAGAGTTTTATGAACTTAGATTAAGACAAATGACAAATAAGGAGTACACCACCAAATTTTTATAATTTCTAAGGTATGTTCCCTACCTTAAGGAGGAGAAAGCAAACATTCAAAGGTATATTAGTGGACATTAGAGGATTCTATTAAAAAATTGAAGCATTACTATGAGAAGTCTAGGCATAGGCCTGAATATAAGTAAGACTAGAAATTCAAGGGCAATGCTAATTTTAAAGGAAAAGGGAAAAATGTAGCTAAATGAGAAAGTGTGATGCCTATTAACCAAGAAGACCAACAAAAATAAAATGCTGCCACTAGAGGATATTATAATCAAGGTGAAGCTAGAAGTTATGGGAAGGGTCCATATAAGTTTTGGACTTGTGGAGGAAATCAGCCAAGTAAATATTACCCCCAACACAAGCAAGTTGGCCTGATACTATACAATGCATAGGAGACAGAGACAATCAAGGACGTAGCTCAAATCCTACCCAAATTTTATGTAGCAGTGGATAATTGCAAAGATAATAATCGAGAAGCTACTATAGATATGGAAGGTATGATCCGATATGAAAGAACATTCGTTTTGATTGACCTTGGTTCAAATTTTAGTTACACAAGTCCCGTTGCTGTTAATATATGTGCACTAAAGAAGGAAGCACATAACGAGTCTTGGAAAGTTCAATTGGACATGGAGACAAAAAGAAGAGTTGAAATTTGGGTGAAGTCTTGCCAATCAAGTTAAATGGGATGCCAACAATAGAAAACCTCAATGTGCCGCCATTAGGAGAATATAACATATTGTTGCGCATGGATTGGTTATATGCACATCAAACCAAGGTTGATTATTTTGAGAAGACCATTGAATGCTTGGACGAAGCTATAGATCCTAGAGTACTATGTGGAAAACTAAAACCTACCTTTGTGAGAAAAATTTTGGCCATGAAAACCAAGGGAAATTGTAGGAACAAATGTCTTTCATTTCCTGTGCAAATATCCAACAACTCTGAAGCTAGTTACAATGCTAGAATAATGAAAATGATATCCTAACGAAGTACCCTATTTTAAATCAGTTCTCAGATGTGTTTCATGAATAAATTCTTGGTTTTGTTCCTCACCAAGAAGTATACTTTTCTATAGAGTTAATTCCAAGAGAAACTCCAACATCTAAAGCTCTGTATAGAATGAGCACTCCAGAATTAGTTGAGTTGAAGCTATATCTCAAGGAGATTTTGGACAAGGGCTACATAAGGCTGAGTGTGTCTCCATGGAGAGCATCATTTTGTTTGTTAAGAATAAGGATGACACACTTAGGTTATGCATTGATTAATGACAACTAAACAAAGTGACTATCAAGAATGGGTATCTGTTAGTGTGAATTGATGATTTATTCAACCAACTAAGAAGAGAAATGGTATTTTCCAAAATTTCCCTGAGATCAGGCTATCATCAGGTGCGTATAAAGGATGAGGATATCCATAAAACAACCTTTATAATAACGTATAGGAATTATGAATTTGTGGTAGTGCCTTTTAGGCTTACCAATGCACATGTAACCTTTATGTGCCTTATGAACAACATCCTGCACCTCTATCTAGATAATTTTGTCGTAGTATTCATTGATGACATTTTGGTATATTCAAAGACCAAGGAGGAGCATGAAGATAATTTATCCACAATACTACAATTGCTAAGAGAGCATCAAATCTATGCAAATATTAGTGAATGTAATTTCTTTTAGTTGAAAATTCATTACTCGCGAAACATTGTCTTAGAGGAGGGAGTAGCAATTGATATAGAGAAGACCAAGGCCATCACATAATGTCTATACCTAAAATTGTGGATAAATTTAGGTACTTTATGGGACTAACAAAATATTACAGGAGATTCATTAAGAACTTCTCCAAGATTGGACACCTAATTATTGCTTTGCATAAGAAAGGAAAGAAGTTCGAATGGAAAACTAATTGTGTTGCAAGCTTTGATCAACTTAAGAAATTGTTAACTAATGCATTAGTGCTAAGAAATACAAACCCATAAAATGATTTTGTGGTTTTCTTAGATTCCTTCAAGGAGGGAATCGATGGATTCTTGATGTAGGAAGGCCAAGAGGTATGTTATGAATCTCGAAAATTAAATGAACATGAAAAAAAATATCTAACTGATGACTTATAATTGACTGCTATCATCCATGCATGGAAAATGTGGAGGCATTACCTCATTGGTAGAAAATTTACTCTAATGACTGATCATGGAAGGTTGAAGTATTTATTTGAACAACCCAAGTTAAATGCAAGGAAAACCAAATGTCTAGCCACACTAAGTGAATTTGACTTTAAAATCAAATATATAAAAGGCAAGGAGAACAAAGTGATTGATGCACTTAGTAGGAGAGTGCATATACATCATATATTAGCTATAAGTTCCTATGGAACTGATCTTGAGGAAAGGATTAGAAACACTGGGCAACAAGATGAAAAGTATTAACAATTAAACGAGAATATACAATAGGGTCTCAAGGAAATGAAGATAAGGACTACTGCCTTACAGAAAATGGTTTGATTAAATTCAAAAGAAAAATTTATGTACCAAATAACCATGACTTGAAGAAACTCATATTAAAGGAGTTTCATGCTAACCCATATTCTGGCCACCTAGGCTACCAAAAGACACTAAAAACCATTAATACATTTTATTTCTGACATGATTTAAGAAGGGAGGTAGCATATTTCATCTCCAAGTGCATAGAGTGCTAGAAAGTAAAGGCTAAGTGTAAGCACTCAACTGGATTATTATAGCCTATTCCTATTCTAGAATGGAAGTGGGAAGTGATTTTGATGGAATTCATTACAAGGATTCCAAAGACTCCAAAACAACATGATGCAATCATGGTAGTGGTCGACAAGTTGTGCAAAGTAGCTCATTTCATAACTATTAGGTCTACAAATTCAATTGGTGAAGTGGATCAAACTTTCATCAAGGAGATAATGAGATTGCATGGAGTTAATAAGAAGATTATCTTGGATAGAGATGCCAAATTCACTTCAAAATTTTGGAGAGAAGTATTTATAGGCTTGGGAACAAAGCTAACATTCAACACAATATACGATCCTCAGATTGATGGGTACACAGAGAAAAACAACATTCTTGAAGACATATGAAGGATTTATGTAGTGCACCAACCCATGAAGTGGGAAGAATACCTTCCACTTATGGAATTTGCATACAACAATGGGTATCAAATGGGCCCACTTGAAGCATTTTATGGGAGGAGTTGTAGCACTCCTATCAGCTGGAGATATCTAGTGAATAGGGTCCTCATCGAGCTTGATATGTTAAAAGATATGGAGAAAGAAATGCAAACCATCAAAAGAAATTTAAAAGTGGTATAAGACAAGCAAATATGTGGACCACCATATAGTGCACAAAGAGTTCCAAGTAGGGGAACATGTATTTCTACAAGTTTGACCCAAGAAGAGCTCCCTGAAATTTGGTTCTTTCACCAAGCTGACACCATGGTTTTGTGGGCCTTTTGAAGTGCTCGAAAGAATAGGACCAATGACATATAGGCTATCTTTGTCTCCATCAATTAGAGTACATATGTTTTCCATGTTTCATTGCTTAAATGATATGTGTAGAATGTTAATCATGTGATTGATTCGTATATGTTATAGGTAGAACTAGAGGGGGAGTTCCAACCAAAACCTCTATGCATCCTAGATCGAAGGAATCTCATGCTTTGGAATCAAGCAATATAGAAAGTCAAAGTGTAATGGAGGCACTTTGGGTGCAAGGAGGCCATGTGGGAAATGGATGGGAAGATGCAGGAAACATATCCTTTCTTATTTGGTGAGTAAGGAAATTGTAAATACAACATAGATGTTTTACAAATTTTTGTGTATAAATATCCATAATCAACAATGCTTGGTCTAGAGCATGATTTGTTGTATATGGTTATTGAACACCAAGGATGGTGTTCCCCCCAAGGGGGAGGGGACTATGACATCTACTAGTTAATATTCCCCCTTTTGTAAATAAATTTCAATTAATTAAATGTTTAGAAAAGGGACACAAATTCTATTTTCTTAAGGAGGGAGATTGCTTGAGGAATGGGTTGTCTTAAATAATAGTCTTAATTGGATGAGTGGTTTTAAATGGGTTGAATATGCATTAAATTTAGCTAAAAAAGACAAGGACAAGCCTAGGTTTCCCTTAAACTCCAAACATAAGCAACAAAGGGAGAAAACATTAAGGAGAGGCATGGATTGCACTATCTAGTGATTGACTAATAGACAATTAGTTAGTTTTGGGGACATTATCACATAATGACTCGATATGCATACACATGAGGGGAAGGAGTGTTATCATGCTCACACTCATAGATAGTGAAATAGAACACATAATGAAGTGCAATTTAAGAAAAAGTTCCTCCCAAGGGAAGAGGTGAAACACAAAGAGAGGTCAACAATCAAAATTCACAATAGCCAAGCTTCAGAGAGATCAAACCAACTGAAGAACCCTCACAGAGGTTGGATGGGTGAAAACTAATAGAGAGAGTAGTGGTTTTCTTGTGAGGTTGAAGAACCCAGTGGGAGCTTGTGGATTGATGAACCTACAAGCTTTGGAAGAGTCACTCAAGTGCTTGTGAGGGCTATTGAACCACTAGGAGATGCCTTGGGGCTGAAGCTTTAGTGCTTGACTCACTGATGAACCACCTAGAGAGGTGGCTTCTTACCCATCAGTAGTTTATCCACTGATGAACCTCCCCTTATTGTGGAATCCCTTCTCCTGAAATTCCACTCAATATTTGTAGCATCTTTGCATGGATGTGATTATGATTGGAAATTTCGAATGATAATTTGTGTAGTTGGTAGATGAAGGCAATGTGGCCTTGTGGAATCCTATTTCAACTATTATGTTGGTTAAAAGTCCTTAGAAGCATTCTACTTCAAGCACTGGAATTTGGATTGGGGGTGATAAATACAAGTAACTATAGGGATATCTTGTCTATGATTGTGTGGAGAGATGAAGTCCCAATCTCAGTTTCCTATTCATTTGGCTATACAAGTTAAGTATTTACTTATGCTTCTTATATTTGAATAATATGTACAACCTTATTGTATTGGTTGCATGCTTATACTGGTAATGGGGATGTGGATTCCTATTTGTAAGTGGGATGTTATGTTCCTATATAAATTCATGAAGAGATGGTAAATATCTACGCTTATTTCCCTAACTTGATGAATGGGTTGGTTACTTTGTAATTATGTATATTTCATTAACTACTTGGTGTATGTGAGATGTGTTGCATGGAAACAAATGCTTGATTATGTTGCAGTTGAGAAACAAAACTAATTTCCCTATGGCTTTGAGAAGTGCACTTATATGCACATTTTCTATGTATTTTACCAAGAAAGCTAATGAAAAAGCTTATACTCATTCCAATAGATTCTAAGAATAAGAATTTTATGGATTTTAGATAGTGTAGTTGAGGGTTCCAAGTGCGTTGATTCATGCCTCCATGGCCATGGCGTGTCAGAAGAGAGGTGAAAGATCTTGAATCTTCACCTTCAATTCTGTGAAGTTAAAGTTTAGCCAGGCATTTGAGGCATGTAAGCCTCAATCCAAGGCACTTTCTCAAGAAAATTTGAAAGAAAACTTCCCAAGTATAAATATTGTGAAACAAACTTAAATTTTTTGGTGGGATTTGTTAGGTTAGGGGTTAGACCAGTGAGGGTGAATATCTTAGTCGGGTGGGACCCATGGCCAACCAAAGGGGTGATGCCATACTAGTCAGGTAGGACCCCTAATCGACGGTCATACAGTCAAGCTCAATAGCATAGTCAAGCGAGACTGCTGGTTAGGGCCTAGGGGTATGTCAAGTGGTCAGAGGTCGATGGAATGTGCAATGTAATTTCTTGCAGAGAGGCTGACCTTGACCCTACTATTGATGGGACCTGGGGTTGGGTGACATGCCTTTCATGTCATATCTCTCGCTAGCATAGAGGCCACATAGGTTATTACATGGTTACCACATGGGAAATAATGATGACGGGGAAAGGTTTGTAATTGGCCTAATTTCAAATGGTAATATATTTTGGTCCGTAAGTCAGATCGAGGTAAACTTTATATTGTTGTAAATGTCACAAAGAGATGAAAAAACCAATGTCATCCATTTTAAGTTTTGAGGTAGTTGCAAGAGGTCAACAATTTTAGACCCCACTTCCATGACAAGACTATGGTGGTCGGGTCAGCATAGAAAAATCCTCCTTCTACCCTTAGTTGGAGCTAGGGATAGGATGGCATATGTTACAATCTTCTACTCTAGCCAGTTGAGTTCTTTCATTATTTAGGTTATCATGCCCCATCAATGGGTTTGGATTCAACATGGCATGTCATATGTGATTGAGAGCATGGAGGCTCTCATGCCCAACAATGGGCAGATAGTTTAGTGTCACAATAAAAATAGGTCTAGGAGGAAATTACATAGGTGGAGTGAGAATTTACCAAAAATTGCCATTGTTTGACCCATTTGGAAGTGTTGGCTAAGGTGGCAGATTGGGCCCCAAACATAGGCTATGCTAAGGAAGGTTTAACTATCTTTCATAGAAATTTGTTTTCCAGTGACATTACATGGAGGAATTTAAAATCTCAAGTGTCACTTTTGCCCTTCTTATATATTAGATGTTTGATACATTGTTATACAATATTATTTAAATAAGTTGTGTTGATATGAAATTGTATAACTTCCTATATCTTTTAATTTCCATAAATTTTTAATTAAACAACTCATTTTTATGTCATGGTAAGATAAAATAATTAACCTTATATTTCATTACAATATTATTCTTTTTTTATTAATTTATAAAAATTAAATCATTTTATATATATCGGCATATAATTAATTATATATTTTAATTAATTTGATAAATATTATATTTATTTTAAATAACATAAGATATAATATAGATAAAAATATAAGTTTTAAGGGTTAGTTTAAGTGGTTTAGAACTAGATGTGAAGTTATTCAATATTGTTTCTCATCATGAGTTTTATTATCTTTGATTTTTTTTGGAACAAGGCTCCCAAATGTGGGGAAGTACTCCAATTTTTCGTTCCACGTAAAATAAAAATAAATTCAATTGGGTTATTCTTGGATGGTCTGGAGGAATGATTGATTTCAATTCTTGCAAGTGTCATGATGAGCTTTGATGTAATTCCATTAAATACCAGAGCATGTATTCAATAGTAATATTAAATTTTGAAATATAAATTAAAAATGATAAAATATTTAATTCTTAATTTATAAGAAGAAATTGTTCTTACGTATAAACAATGAGTAAATAATGAATATAAGATATTGTTACTCATTGTTGAAGTATAGATTAAATAATAGTTATATTACTATTTCTCTTAACCACCGACTTCTAATACCTGACTCTAATAATCATAACCACTAATCTCAATATTCCTTATTCCTCTCAATATCCCTCATAACTCTTTACAGAGTCACTAATAACTAGGCCATATAACCCGTTACCACTATCCTACATTAATCCTTAACATAATCTTGAATTCGTTTAAATTATAACCCTTTAGCCATTAATCCATTAAACCTAACACCTATAACTTCTAAGTTATAGACATATAACCTTCACCCATTTAACATATGACCCTTAACTTCTATAATCCCATATTCCATTACACTTAACTCATAACTACTATATTACTTCACACGTAATGTATAATCTCTAATTCATTTAACTTTTATTGCTCCTAATATATAACCCTTAATATAATAAAAAATATTTGGTAATCATAGAGTGCTCTCTAAGGATTTTGTTCTAAATATTTCATAGCTAAAGTTCCATCATGCCTTTATGGTGGACTTGTCAGGGAGGGGTGCAATCCCCTCTTATCATAATGTAACCTTGGGAGACAACCATTTGTCTAGTTCCGCTAGTAATCACTTCAATGCACCTTATCGGTCACCACCAAAGTCATCCAACCAAGCCTTTTCCATCAATTCCTCTTCAGGAGATAAGCTACCTTTGGGAGCCTATTGGAAAAGTAGGAGTCTAGGTCGATGCCTTCCCAAAAATCAGCAAGATCCCAAGTTTGAAGTCAAGATTGAGAAAATTGCATATTACATCTAGTACATGAAATATCATGCCTTAATTTATAAATTCATTGGAATATGGCCTTCTAATAAGGATTTGGTCTAGTGGATTAAGAAAAAATAGTAGCCAAAAGGTCAAATCGATTTGGAAATAGGAGCCAAGGGCTTCCTCATAATGTTTTTTTCAGGAATTTGCAAGATAAAATTGGGGTATTTGAAAATGGGCCTTATTTCTTTAACAATGCAAATATTTTCATGAGATTCCACAAAGAGTAGTACAACCTGAAAAAAGAGGGCTTCCTTATTGGTCAAGTGCTAGTTCACATCTTCTTGCCTCTAAGGGAGTCTTGGGTTGAATAAATTTTGGAAGGGATAGGTAATATGATTAGTAGTTTTGTCAAAATTTAGAGGCAGCAAAAAGAGGAAAATATATATCTTATGTCATGATCTATGTGAAAATGAATATTGCATAGACCTTTGCTAACCTCAGTTGATATTAACTATTAGGATAATATGTGGAAGTAAATGCTAGATTATGGTGATTTGCAATTTTGTTCTAGAAAAGGCTATGGTTATGACCATTGTTTCCATGATTTCCCCCTCATGCAAAAGGAGATGCTATAAGAGAAACTGTAGAAAAAGGATAACAAGGTTTTGAAAAGGTTACTTCCATAAGAAGGAATCAATGCCCTCCTATAGCACCACACTTAAGGGAGATCCTTCAATCCACAAATAGGTATGAATCTTTCGAAGAGGACACTAAAATGTCTGACTCATCCATTAAAAGAAGGGGAAAACCCAAAGCCTTTTCCATATCAGGGTGCTAGCAAGAAAAAATGCCCCAAAGAATCTTAAGAGAAACCAACTCAAAGTGCCTTAAAAATTCCATTGGAAATTGTAGATGATACTAAAGATACACTTGAAGACAGATATCTTGATGAAATAATATTTTCAAATATTATAGCATAATTGAAAGGGAAGGACCCCTATATTATTCTAAATCATCAAGTTAAACTACTATATCAAGCTTACCTAGAATTAAGGAATTATAAGGGAAGCTCTTTTCAAGGCTCAGACCTATCCATTATAGGGGTCTAGACTCAATCCTTTAAGGAATCACCTAAGAAGAAAAAAGAGGATAAAAAGGGGATGGAAAAGTAATAAGGGATTCATACTAGAAGTTGGAGAAATTCTAGCTAATTCTAGAAAGATAACACTTATGAAATAGGTTTTCTCCTTTGGTCCTCACCGTTCATAATGAATATAATCTCATGGAAGAATAGGGGCATCAATTGCAAATGTATGAAAGGATTATAAAATAAAGTATTTGTAGGGAACACCCTACAATTATGATGTTGTGGGAAACTAAATGCTTTAATGAGTGAATAAGTGAGATTGATTCCATCTATTGGAAAGGGTGTCAATCGATTTCCCTAGATACTATAGGAAAAGCAGGGGACCGTCCCTCTTATGGAATCCTAATGAAATTAGTATAAAACACTTGGTGGTCACACCTCCTATTCTATCAAGACAGTTTTAATAATAGGCTAAACCACTATTGGGAAACCTACCTTGGTATATGGCCTAAATCTACTAAGGGAGAAACCTAAATTCCTTTGCATTCTTAGCAACATTCACCCAATATCTAGTGAGAAGCTCTAGATCACAAAAGGCGATTTAAATATCATTAAATATCTCGATGAAAAAAAAAGGGGCATATGAAGATTAGATTTTTATGCATAGTTCTTCAAGAACCTAATGAGGGAGTTAAGGGTCACTAATGTTGATATACTTAATGAAATTTTCATATGGAACAACTACCAAGGAGTTTGGAACCAAATTTTCTTAATATTTGATCATTCCTAGTTTTTGAATCACTTTGGGATCATGATGTATTGTTGGAAGCTTCAATTATCCCATTGGTATGTTTTGATCACTAGCCAATTTGTTTGGAAGTGGATATCAAAGCTAGTTATCACAACAATCCCTTTTTCTTTAGGAGTCTTTGGCTTAGAGATCAAACATTTTTGGAGAAAAACCACAATGGTGGCAAGATGTAGACTCAGTGGAAGGATCTGCAATGTACATATTCCAACAAAATATTAAGTACCTCAAGGCTAAAATTAAGAATTGGAATAAAGAGGAATTTTCTAATATCTTCCAAGATAAACATGAAATTGAGGAAAAAATGCAATAGATTCAAGGATCCATCATTATGGAAGCTAGGATAGAGGCATTAATAGAAGAAGAAGGCATCATTTTATATGAGCTTGAAGATAGAAGGGAACAAGAGGAAATCTCGTGGAAGTAGAAACCTAATATATAGTGGTTAAGGGATGGGGATAAAAACTCCAAATTATTCCATAAATCCTTGGTGAAGCATAGAAACCACAACCAAATCCTCTATTTTCTAAATAAAGATGGGGAAAAAATCACTAATCATCATGACATGGAAGTGGAGCTAATTGATTTCTACATCTTCCTGATGACGAAACCACAAAGTACTATGTTGCAGGCCATACAAAGGATCGCCTGGAATATTCCCAAGCTGGTAAAAGAAGAACATAATAATTCCCTTATGAGGGAAATATCCTTTGCTAAATTTGAGGAAACAATAACGAACATGCCCAAAAATAAAGCTCCAATACTAGATGGTTTCACCACTAACCTCTTCCAAGAATGTTTTCCTTTTCTAAAATATTGAATTCTTAACCTAATGGGGAATCAAGGATCACAAATTCCATTCTTCTGATGCTCAATGCAACCTTTCTCCCTAGACTCATCCTAAGGAGGGAATATTTGATCGATGTCAAATTATGGGTATGTGGAAGAGAGGAAAATTCTAGATGGCACTGTGGTTTCTCATGACGTATTCCACTCAAAAATTTCCAAAAAGATAAGTATGCTAATAAAACTTGATTTTTTAAAATATTTTGATAAACTTAGCGGTCCTTTCCTTTTTGCTCAATCCTGCTCTATAGTTGTCCCAACCTTACCTTCAACCCCTCTTGGGTATCAGGCAAGGATATCCTCTCTCCCCGTTTCACTTCATTTTGGATGTCGAGGGCCTCAAAATATCTTTAAAATCTACTTTGTCCCAGGGATTACTAAAAGGTCTTTGAATCTTTGGAGAAGACCTTCCTACTTCTCATCAAAAAATTGCGAATGACACCTTAATTATGGGCTCCCCCATAGTGCAGGAATATGCTATGCTTAATCAAATTCTTAAGGATTTTATGTAGGATTTATGCACCTCCATTAATATTTCCAAATCCAATACTTTTTCTTTAGTACCGACCCTTCTATTCAAGGACACATCTCACACCTCTTACGTTATTAGAGAACCTCCCTTTTTGTGAAATATCATAGATAGTATCTTGTTGAAAATTTCTTTAAATATAAATATTGGTGTGATTTGAAATTTCATGATTATTTGATTATTAGATCTTCCATTCTCTCAATTTAGTGGGGAAACTAGTACTCAAAAATATTCTACAATGCCTCCCTATCTATCTTTTCTCTACCTTGGCCACTTTGAAAGGAGTCCTTTGCTCCATTAGAGGGATCCAATGATAATTCTTGCTGGGGAGGTGTGTGGTTTCTCTCAATTTAGTGGGGCAACTAGTACTCCTCAAATATATTCTACAATCCCTCCATATATATCTTTTCTCTATCTTTTCCACTCTGAAAGGAGTCCTTCGGTCCATCAAAGGGATCCAATGATAATTCTTGTTTGTGGGTGGGGGGGGGGGGGGGGGGGGGGGGGGGGGGGGGGGTGTGGTTCCTTTTGAAAAGAAGTGTATATAGTTAATCTTCAGACAAGTTGTGTCTTCCTATCCTAAAAAGTAGTTTAGGAGTGTGGGATTCAAAACTCAACAGTATTTGGTACCAAAACATCATGGCATTGGATTTGGGGGAGTGGAAGGGGGGACTATGGTAGAAAACATGGAATAAGAAATATAATCATAATGCCTTCCTATGATAACAAATCATATCTGTAAAATATTTCCTATGTTCTTCCATATGGTACCTTACCAATGAAAACAAAAGGATCATCTAACAGCACAGTTTTTGGTAATATCCCAAATTGATTGGAACAAGTTTTGGAATGAGCTGCAAAGTAGATGAATCCCCATCCTTAATGGCACATACAAGATGCGATGGGGAAATATACCTAAGACATCATTTGTTATTGAGGAAGCATACTATCTTGTCATAGGTCATGAGTAGTTACCTATAAAGGACATTTGGAAAAATATTTGGACCCAACATATATGGCCTAAAGTTATTCATTTCCTTTGGATTCTAGTAAGATGGATAACTCTTACATGGGATAATTTGATCAAGAGAAGTTTTGTGGGTCCTTTACTCTATAACTTATGTCATTCAACCCATGAGGATGTGGAACACCTAGTCAATTCTAGTGCTTTCTTAGAAGCCATATAGAATCAATCTATTGTTCTGTTTGGCCAATTTGACAAGGTTCAAAACAATATTGTGGGAACCATCAAAGCTTAGTACTCTTATTCCTTTCAAAATCCCATTTTAAAATAGAGCATGGTTTCTCCTTCTAATATTCCTCCTTTGGTTTATTTGATGGGAGAGGAGTATTAGGATCTTTTGCAACCAATGATCCTCTAGTGACTATATCTATAATATAATCCTTCATTATCAGGGAATCCTTTTGTGGATTCATAGTGCTTCATTCTTTGCCCTTTATTTGCAACATGTGATGCACTTTATTAAAATTCAATGTTTAATTTCAAATCATATTTGTTTGACTTAGAGCCATTAATCATGCACACATTTACATTTTACCCAAATTTTGCAATGTAATTAAGAACATATAGTGTTGGAGTGCCATCATTGATGTTATGATGTCAAACTCCATTATATGATGTAATGGTTAATTTTATTAATAAAATATACTAGAACTGAAGGAATGGAGGAAAACCAACAACTTATGATTCCCTGAGAGGAAAATACATACCTTGAATTAATAATTTCTATTTAATGTGATGGTAGAGACGATGAAGGGTTAAGATGTGTTTATAAAAATGAAGAGAAAATTTATTTAGGAGTTTTTTTATTTTTGCCTTTTTGTTTTGAACATTAATCCATTATTCTTCTCATACAATCATTTTTTTGTATCTCACTCAGAAATTTAGATTGACATGATGAATTGGTGACAACTTGTGTACTATGAATTGAATATGTTGTAGTGTTTTTTCCTTTGACTAGATGGCTTTGAGGATGGAGAGTTTTCCTATTTGTGTGTGGCACAAAGAGAATTGAAGAAGGGAGGGCCAAGGAACTATATATATCCGAGAATGGCTCCCTTGTGCTTTGTAGACCTACATTGTTATTTGTGAATGTCTATGGGTCTGGTCAAGGAATGGAAAGGTTGAGCATTGAGGTTCTTTCTTGTATGTGGAGGAGAGTGAATGTCACTTTTTTTGTTGAATGTGGTATCAAAATTAAGTGATAAATCCCCAAGTTTAGTTTTTCCCTCAAGGCATCAAGATGTGGTTTGTGGGCGACCAACTATGAGAAACACTACAACATAGTTGAGCCTATGATTGAGTGGAGAGTGGTCTTCAATTATAGATTGCAAAATATTTGACTCAATACAATTATCTCTTGTGCATGATTATTTAATTTATTATTTTAGAACTTTTATATGTACATGCATTTACCTTTCAACAAATTTATTGTGACTATAACTGTTATACTATTTGGCTGTAGATTTTTATATGTATTAAATTTTATAATAATAGTATTTGAGGAATGTAGGCTTCTTAAATTCTTCTTTCAACATGTCATGCTAGAATTTACGCTATAACATTTCTTCTAGGAGGTTCCATAAGTTGAAACTTGGACCATAGTTAGGGGAAATCTCGCTGATCCTTTTGTCCAATTTTCAGATCCCGAGTCACAAAATTTTAGGAAATATTATTATAGGAAGTCATGCTTCCTTGATGCTCCTAAAATAATGTATCAAACAAGTCATGTTGGAATTTTTGCTATAAATTTTAATCTCGGAGGTTCTAGAGGCTAAAACTTGGACCACAATGAGGGGAACTCCCATTGATCATCTAGTTCAGTTTTCTAAACTTGAACTGCTACCAATATATATCCATGTTAATCACGTCTACCAAAAAATATGAGGGATAAAATCTCATTATATGGAAACCTCTTTTTATAATGAAAAACTTGAAAATTTATTTATATGTCAAGATATTTAATCTCTGTAAAGTTATATAAAATCATATTATTCAACATAGAGATCAAAATAATTTATTTATTACTTAAAGAGTGAAATTGAAATATCAAAGAATCAAGTGAGCACATTGAGAATGTGATTATTAATTTTTTATAATGCTTTTAATTAAAACTAACCAAGTATGTATAATCATTTATGTCTTTGCTATAGCCGATTATGTTTTTCATTTAAAGTATTTTTTAAGGGGCACATGTAAAATCCAAGTTGGTCAGAGAGGAAAGTACATATCTCCCTTGTACTGGATTTTAGAATGATCCTCTGACTCAACAAGTTAAGAATTTCCATAGTAAAGTAGAGGAGAGGGATCAAATCTTATTATATGCAAACCTCCTTTTAGAATGTAAAACTTGAAAAAGAATTTACACTCCAAAAGATTTAATCCCTTTTAGTACTTGATAAATAAGTGATTAATATAGATCTATAGTGGTTTATGTTTCCTATCTATATAAACCATGTTAATTTTTCATTATTAAAATTATATTTTGAATAATTATTATTATAATATTTTATATTAAAAATCAAACAAGTTACACAATCTTTCTATTATTAAGAATTACCTAAATTATTTTATCTTTAATTACTTTTTCCTTTAGAGCTTTGAAATATTTTACTAACGTAAAGATTAACACATACATACACACACATATTTCATACTAAAATATATTAGTTGATATGAATATCCAAACAATTTATTTAAGTTCAATATTGAAATATTTATAAGAGAAATACAAGTTTTTTTTGTATTTTTTTTAAGGGACACGTGTCAACTCCAAGTTGACCAAAGATAGAATTACACATCCCCTCCTACTAAATTATAGAATGATTCTCTTGAATCAATGATTTAGGAGATATGCTCTAGAGAAGTTGTTATATTAGTTTGCATGCAAAGTGTTTGAAGAAATGCCTAAATGGTTTAATGATTCATTGCATACAAATTGTTCGACAAAATACCTTAATGAAAGTTGTTTTGTGGTTGGGGATAGTATTGTTGTATGTTACCATTGTTATATGATAGTATTGTTGTAACTGATCTATGCATGTTTGCATTTAAATCATTTGAAAACATGTGTTAAAAGGTGTTTTATTACAATTTGTATATAAACTATTTGATAAAATACCTACAAAAATCAAAACATGTATGATTGAGTGGCATATCTTAGTTAGTATGTTACTAGTGGAATCCGAACAATGCTTCTTATTTGATTTCATACAAAATGTTTGACAAAATGTCTACGAGAAAAAGACTACTTAATTGGTTGTATACAAAGTATTTGAAGAAAGATTTACATAAGTGTTTGACAAACTATATGAGAGGTGAAAATAATTTTTTTGTAAAAGTGGTTAGGATAAATTTAGTAGGGGTATGTGACAAAGTGGTATCATCTTTTTTGTTTGTTTGTTTGTTTGTTTTTGTTTTTGCTTTTGTTTTTAAATAAGTTTGACATTGGTGAGGCTACATCATGGTCATGTTCAATAATAAAACCGGACAAGGCGGGGAATTGAATTGGTGACTTAACATCTAGGAGTGCCTTAATAACACACCTAATCACGGTTTATCCAAGATCCATGGAGGTGGTATCATAACTTATTTTCAATCTAACAAAATGTTTTTATTTTATTTTATTTTATTTAGATACCATAAACTTTGCAAGTCATTGCAAAAACTAAGCATGAGATATACATTACTTTTATGAGATCAAAATTGAGGTATCATAAATTTTCTATATAATTTTATAAATTAAAAAAACATAAATGCATTCATATATATAACATTAAAAAAATTTAAATAATATTATATGTGTTTTAAAAACTCTCTCACAAAAAAAGAAAAATAAAAAAGAACATTTAATATTAATTTTACGGGAAAACAACTTGTATACAATAAGATTTAAGTATCCATTTTCCTCATAAGAGATCCATCATTTAGATCATATCATATATATAGTGATGGTATTATAAAAGATCATGCAAAGATAAAAAAGTACCACTAATTTCCCATCACCGAATAATGTGTATGAGGTGCATAGTTGTGTAGAAATCTATGGGTACTAGAAAATATTTATGGAGGTTTTTTTTCAAAGTTGTTAACCCAATCGTTCATATATGGAATAATGGATGAAATTTGTTTACATTGATGTTTGATGCATGCTTAAGCATTTATTGACTTCATCTTTGGTGTCGAAGGTACCAAATATAATTTATTGACTTCATCTTTGGCGTCGAAGGTATCAAATATAAATCAATCCTTTTGTTCTTTGTACCTATTAGGTGTTGTTCTTTCTTAGGATTGGCTTAGGTGAATGAGGGTAAGAGGGATGACGTTCATAAAAGATGACATTTAAAAGAGGGCTATGTTTGCAAAAGCCAATGGGATGCCTAAGTAATAGATACAAAGTCATGGTTACGAATATTTATGGTAAAGTTAACATTTAAATATTATTAAAATATTATTATTTTATTATTTTATATTTTGAAACTTATACATTTCATAATATCCAAAAAATTTTAAAATATAAGGAAGAAGATTGTTGAATTTATAAAAAAAAAACATTGGTGAGAAATAAAGTAAAGTTAGTCCAACTAAATTTAGAAAAATAGATGAATGATTGCTTTTTTTGGCAAAGTGTAACATCCCCCATTTTAAGTAAATAATTAGTTGTTTGATGGTTACTATCACTAGCGAATTTACTAGGGTGAAACAAACTTATTATAATTTGAAAGGATGTTTAAGACTATAAATAACGTTGCTCGTTTTATTCTGGAAATTATATTGGCTGACACCAAAGTCGAGAATGAAAATTGCCAGAATTTGAGAAGAATGAGATTCACTTTGATTTTCGTAAAATGAAATTATATCTCTATAATATATATATATATATATATATATATATATATATATATATATATATATATCTTGGTGGGAGATAAAGATCGAGAATAAAAGCACAACAAGGAGAAAAGAAGGCTTTTGCTTTTGGGAAAACGGAATTAAAAAGCCTAGGGTAAGAGGAAACAGAACCCCCGAAGGCACGACGATGCCAAGGGAAAAATCTGTGAGCAGGATAATGTTAAATAAACATTATCAAGGCTCAGTAGAGGTTACTGAGGCGTGGTAAGTTATCATAGCTCGGGGGGAATCGAAGGAGATTCATGGTTAGGAAGTCTGGTGCAGATAGCCATAGATTTCCTGCATAAGAGTACTGGTGAGAAGATCTTGTACCCATCGAGAAACTCAATAATATTATGATGATGAAGTATATAAGAAAAATTGCGTAGATTGGAATTATTGTAGATTTAGTGTTTGTTCTCGTCCTTAAAGGAGTATTTTTAACTACTAACCGTGTGAGGAAATGTCGCAGAAACTCTCATGAAGTAAATGTGTTATTATTTTTATATGGATATTATTATGAATTAGGAAAGTGAGATGAATATGAATGATTTATGTCCTGAGATAACCTTTCCTTATAGGATTATGTAGTATGTGGATCAATCATAGCTTTACTGTTTGTAGGATGTAAGAACAATTGCGTACTAGGAAATAATCAAAATGACTTAAAAGAAATTCATGCATGCCATATTTAAGTAGTATTATTGAAGGAATTTAGCTAGTGGATTTTCTTACCATTATGATTGCATGAGTTTTAAAAAGAAATTATGTTACAATGCAGATAGGGTGCATGCATAACATCGCTGATAGGTAAAATAAGCAGAACCATCCATCGAGTAGCATAATTAGAACACATGCATGGTAATAATGATAGGTAAAATATGTAGAAATCATCTGTTGCCTATTGCAAGCAGAATACGTGCATGACAATGATAATAAATGAAATAAGTAAAGTTGTCCTTCAATAGGAAAGATGTAATAGCATCATATACTCACTTGAAATAACAAAACAATGCAGAGGGCATGCAAGGTTAAGTCTAGCTAGGAAACCACACTAACTACCATGGATGCATTTAACCGCATAGATAACAATAAGCTTAGACAATTTATTGGCAGCATATAATCACTTGAAATAACAAACCAATACAGAGGACATGTACAGTTAAGTCTAGTTAGGAAACCACACTAAATACTATGGCTGCATGTTTGGAGGGAAACATAGGGGAATCTAGTGGGTGCACCTCGACGAAGAAATGTGTATGCCAGAGATACAATAACAATAGAATAATATCAACAAGAATTAGATGATGGAGAAAGAGTCCTTATTGTACACTTGGTGTGTGTAAGGAATAAACTTGCAACGGAAAGTAATACAAAATTCAATATACGTAGCTGAAAAAGAATGATGATTAAGTTCACTCCCACAACAATAGAAATAACACACTTTGGAAGGACAATATAGCTAACTAGAAAAAAATATCACTAGAGATATAATAACTAGTACATGCCTCAAACTGAGATTTAGGATACAAATTCTCCTGCCATCATTCTCAAAACTGAAATACAGGAAGTATACTAAGAAAATATTGATAGTCCATTGTAAGCAATATAATACGAAGCTGGATTTAAATAGTTAATATCTCTCTTCCATTAAAAAAATAAACCAGTAGTACACAAGTAGGAAACAACAGTTATGTTTGAGGTAGAATTCAACAATGAAGAACATATCAGACTCAGCCAGTGCAACCTCCAAAACACCATACATATTTTTAGAGACGCAAAAAAATAAATTAGTCACAGACTAATATTGTAGGCTAAATGAAGCTATGGAATTAGAAACAATGAATGCAATAAAAAAATTCTCTAGCAAGCCATATCTCTACGACCTAGCAAGGGTTGGTAGACACCTAGGAGACTCAAGTCTATGACCGAGAATGCCAAGGTAATTGTAAAAGTATTCCCCGAGCAAATGGGAAACCAGAATGAATGGACATCCATATTCAATGAATTGAGAGCGAGGGGAGTAGAGCTGGAAGTGGAAAAACCCATGGAGGGAAGGCAGGAGAGACCAAGAAACCACCAACCTAGAATAAGAAGATGTTAGGTCCCTATACTACTATTGTAACCCCATGTTGTTATTTGTATAGCCCCCTTATTATATTGTTGTGCCCATGTAGTCCCTATATTCTTATTATTGTGCCCCATAGAACCCCACTATTGTTATTATTGTGCCCTTACATTATTATTGTTATGTCGGCTCTAATTATATTATAACCCCTTAAACTCCTATATGTAAAAAGGAGGTCTTGTCATTTGTATCACCCAAGAATTGTTCATTCGTGTAATGTAAAGGAGGTTTCCCCCTCGAAGAGGCTTATTTTGAAGGCGTTTATCTATATTTTCTATCCTTTTGTGAGCTAGTTTCATAACATTGGTATTAGAGCTTTGGATTCTAGGGTTTTGATGCTCCAAACATGTTATCATGGAATTTTTGCTATAATTTTTTTTCTGTGATGTTTCAGAAGCTAAAAAAAACCCATTTGAGAAGAAATCATGCTGAACCTCAGGTCCGAATTTCAGATTTTGTCTCGCTATATTGTAGGATATATTATCTGAGGAGGTCATGGTTTTTGCAAGCTCCAGAATTTCATCTAAAACAAGTCATCGTGGAATTTTTGCTATAACGTTTTCACTATGAAGTTTCAAAACCTAAAAAAAACCCATTTGAAAAAAATCGTTCTAAACCTCGGGTGTGAATTTCTGATCTTGTATCACTATATTTTTGAATATATGATCTCAGGAATTTAGGGTTTTTTGCAGACTCCCGAATTACATCCTAAACAGGTGACCTTGGGAAAATTATCATAACTTTCTCTTTGAGCATTAGATTGAAATTTCGTAAGAAGTAATAGAACAAGGACAAATTTTATTTTGTTTTTGTATAATTTTTAGAACCTAAGGTTGAAACAGTGACATGTGGCATGTCGTACAAGTTCACTCTACTGAACTATTCTATAATTAGGTCATCACAGGAGATTGGGAATAAATATTTCTTTAGGAATCCAATTCTGATCAGACTTACGGAGTTAGAAAGAGGACTCATAGGGTTATGACAGACCAATATTCCAGAACTTAGAGATTTGAAATTATAGAGTTACAATCATTTCAAGACCGAGCTCCTAAAATCAAGAAAAGGCTATATGAGGAAGTTTGATGGCAAGGATCTGGTAAATTAGATACTCCAGATGGAGAAATATTTTGATATACATGGCGTATCACTATTATAAAAGGTACGTATTACATCTAATGATTTAGAACTGAATCAATTTTTATGGTAAAGGGCTTTGTTCTCCAAAACCACTTGTCACGTGGTCAATTTTCACAGAGGAAATGATAGCACATTATGAGGATACAAAGAAACCCACCTTATTTAGCCAATTGATAAATATCAAATAAAAGGGTTCAATGGAAGAGCACATTGAGGACTTCCAAAAATTTAATATAAGGGTACATGATATTCCATAGAAGAAAATGGTTGATGTCGTCATAGGGACTTTAAAGGATAACATTCAACATGAGGTTCGTCTTTGGGAACCTTATTCATTGGAGAAGGCATTCAGGATGGCAAGAAAAATTATGGAAACATGGAATCCCACCACTGACAACTATAATTATGGAAGTGCTTTTTCTCCTAGCCTTCCACAACCTATAAGGTTTACACCACAACAATTGGAAGAAAAAAGAGAAAAAGGGCTTTGTTACAATTGTGATAACAAATACACTAAAGGTCATAAGTGTGTTGAGAAGAAATTATTTTACATAGATTATGAAGAGGAGGAAGAAAAGGATCAAGAAACATCAAAAGAAGAGGATATACACTAGGAACCCACCCTAGAGAAAGAAGAAATTAATCTGGCCATATCTTGTAAAGCATTGGAAAGAATTACGACTCCTCAAAATCTCAAGATAGAAGGACATATCAAGAAGAAAAAGGTTCAAGAAGTGAAAGATCACATTGAGAAATAAGAAATGAATCCAACCATATCTTGTAATGCATTGGCTGGAATTACCACTCCTCAAACTATCAATATAGAAGGACATATCAAGAAGAAAGATGTTCAAGAAGTGAAAGATCACATCTAGCATCAAGAAATGAATCCAACCATATCTTGTAATACATTGGAAGAAATTACCACTCCTTAAACTATCATGATAGAAGGACATAACAAGAAGAAGAAGGTAATAATGTTGATTGATTTGGGCAGTGCCCATAATTTTATTCATTGTAAGATAGCCAAGGAATTGAATTGCTTCCTATATCCAACACCAGAGTGTCAAGTGATGGTTGCAAGTGGAGGAACCATAAATTTCTCCAGAAAGTGCTATAATATCAAGTTATCCATGGGATAATATGTATTGAATAGCCTAATGCTTTCCATTCCAATGGGTGGTGCTGATGTTTTACTAGGAGTCCAATGGCTACAATCTTTGGGTATGATAGATTTTAATTTCCAAGAACGTTTCTTGAATTTTTTTCGAGAAGGAAAGGAAGTTGAATTGAGGGGTATCGAAGGGAAACCGTGAAAGATAATCAACTCTAATACCATGACAAAGCTTATAAATAAATAACAATGAGGTGCACTTGCACAATTATGTTCACTAGAGAATCCCACATCGAAATCATGTATTTCTCCAGATCCCCAAAACATTTTGGACATTCATTCCAAGGTATTTGAGACTCCCAAAGACCTCCCACCTATTCGTGATCATGATCATGCTATTCATTTGATTCCAGGAAATGTTCCTCCAAACATCAGGCCTTACAGATATCCATATGCCCAAAGGAGTGGGAACTCATTCAAAAGTTGTAGAATATCCTAGTTCAAACAATATTGCAAGAACTTGACAAGGAAGGAAAAGTAATATTGGAACCTGAAGCAGTCACAGAACTGAGAAATCAACAACTACGAAATAGATCAATTTTAGAGTATCTCATCAAGTGGAAGAACGTACCCACTGAAAATTCCACATGGGAGGACAAGAATTTATATAGAAGCATCAAGAACTACTCAAGCATTAAGGACAACACTTTTTGAAGGAGAGGGGCAGGTTAGGTCTCTATACTACTAGTGTAACCCCTTATTGTTATTAGTATAACTCCCTTATTATGTTGTTGTGCCAATGTAGTCCCCATATTGTTATTAGTGTGCCCCATAGAAGCCCACTATTATTATTGTTGTGCCCTTACATTATTGTTGCTATGACGACTCTGATTATATTATGATCCCTTAGACTCCTATATATAGAAAGGAGGTCTTATCATTTGTATCATCCAAGAATTGTTCATTTGTGTAATGTAAAGGAGGTTTCTCCCTTGAAGAGGTTTATTTTGAAGGCATTTATCTATCTGTTCTATCCTTTTGTGAGCTAATTTTAATAACAAAAGACTAAAGACAAATGGTTGCATCTAGTTCCACTGGAAACGTGCGAACAAACCCTCGCCATTTAATCTTACTCAGGCCACCTTTACAATACCCATTTACTAAACATTAAAATCCTTGTAACTTGGCTAAGCAATGACAAAAGGGGAAAGGGAAATACAGGAAATAACCCGCAGAAGCACTAGAGCACAAAACATCATCCAACCACTATCATAGAGGACTAACATCATGAGCCAAGTAAGGGATCAGGAGAAACCCCAACATAAAACCTGGAGAATCACACAAGAAAACCTGAGAGGTAGCTTACCTGAGTACCGAGGACCACCCTCGCACCAAAGGAAATGACAGTCTCTAAAACATCCTTGAACTTTCCCTTGCACCAAAACCACAAGAATTCGACAATAGAGAATCAATAACTTAACCCTTCAAAAATATAGACAGAGATTTGTGGAAATGAGGAAAAGAGAGCAACGAGTTCATATAAACACTGGAGCCAAGCTGATACCTTGTTTCATCAAATTCTGAAGGCCTTCCATCAAAAGGTAGTGGTGCATAATGGTGTGGGAATGTTTAATCTTAGCACCAGAAGTGAAGGTAACTCTTATAGCGATCGTGAGTTAACTCATGAAATCAAATTAGGAAGGTAGAATATAAAGTTAAAGGAAATTCATATTACAAATATAGTATAAGTTTTAAAAGACTAACAAGTTTCTTTTCAAGATGCAACAAGCAAGAGAAGAGGCTCCTAACTTAGGAGATCCTAGTTGTCCTTCCTCACAGTACTGTCCCCAAGAAGAGAAACTAAAGAGAAGTGGTCTGTAATATGTAGATAGCGAGAGAAGAGGCTCCTAAATTAGGAGATATTGGTTGTCCTTCCTCACAGATCTACTCCAATATCATTACCATTGCATCAAATAAAACTGAAATTCAAGAAATAATACAAGAAATGAAAAAAGGATGATTTTAGCTATGATTAATAATTTGTTAGAAAGAGAATTTAACTTAAATTATTGTTTTTCCTTTCATATACCAATTTGATTTTAAAATATAATCATCCCAAAATCACACAAAAAGCATCATACATAATTGAATCATAAATATGAAACAAGAAACACTGAAATTAAAGTTATGCTAATGTAATCAAAGTATACTTAGCTTGGTATGGGTGCCCTACAACCTTGCCTTGTACAACTAAGGAACTCTTAGCTATAGTTAAATTATGAAAATATCCACAACATGAAAATAAATTTATAATAGTAGAAAGTATTCTTCAAACTATCAAAAAGTCTCCAATAGTCTGAATACAAATTACATATATGAATGGTTCATAAACTTAGTTTAAATAAGAAAATTATCAAAAAACTTAGCTACAATAGCTCTAACACTATTCATCTATCCTAATCCATCCATATAGATCGAACTCATTAAGTTTGGTTCACAAAATTAGGCAGAATCCAAAAAAATAATATTTTGCCCCTTTTTAAATTTATGTATGATAGGTCAAGTTTCACTGGTGTTGACCGGGCCTGTGTTTGCTCAGTTTGATGAAACCAATATGTGTTTATCCATTTGTGGTTCCCAAGCTTTCAAAATATGCACTCGGCTCTCACCCAAGTGTCCTTCACATATGACTTTAACAAAGCTATTATGAGAATTTTTAGTGTAGTCCAAATTTACTCTTAAAATCCATTTTTTACAAAAATATCTAAAAATTGAAAAACTTAATTTAGTTACCTGAATATGAAAAATAAGACTAAAATGAGGCATATATAGGTGAAATAGGATGGAATATGGTGATAAATAGATGGATTTATGGTAGAAAATTTTTAATAAAATTGAGGGCCAACATCTCCCCCTTGCTGATGTTTAAGCATGTCCTCATGCTTGATTCCTCTGTCTGGATCTCCTGAGTGATGATACCCTTGTTGTTCCTGAACCTATAGCTTCTTCCTGTGCAACTCAAAGGAGAATATCAATACCCTCATGTTTCTCTTCTTTGTATATGATAGTCTTCACTTTTTCTCCTTCCTTTTCTCTATTTTTCTAAAAAGAAATTTCATCCTTTCTCTTTAAAGTGCTGCCATTTGTAGTACCATTCACCTATCAGTGGAAAATTGGTGGCTTGGGCTATGCATTCCAAATTGATGGGAATAAAAATTTTGAACTGGAATGTTGATTTGGACCACTGTTGTATACCCATAGAAATAAGGAGAGAAACTGAACTGAAATGTCAAATTTTTGGATTGATATGTCAATTTTGATCACCTAGTTTTAGCTCTAGCACTGAAATTGATTTCTGAAAATAATTACCCACTCTGCCTTCAAAGATCCTAAAATTTTGAAATGAACAATCCTTCCTGTTTCTTTAAAAAACAATTTGGAAAATACACTGCTCTCTATCCTTAAAATCTATTTTGATTAAAAAAAGCCTCTTATCTAAGAAAAACATTCTCAGATCAGTATTGTTTAATTCAAGGACATTTCTCAAACTCTTAGGAAGAAAAAATAAATACATTTCCTTGAAAGTTTAATCAAAGCATAGAAAAAAATTCTCGACTCTAACCCCTTGAAACAATGAATCAACAGACTTTAAAAAATCATTACAGTTCATCAAATAGAGAAGTTGGTGCTTAATGACTAGAGCCCTCCTTTTCACAGAATGTCGTATATTGATCTACATCAAAAAATGAGTCCACGTCTGTAGCATTTTTCATGCGTACTTTTTCTATCCATCCACCATCGTATGGTCTTCCATTAACTAAATCAGGAGAGCCATTAAGCTTAGAGTTGACTTCAACAACTTTCCCATGCAATCTACAAAATAAGGGTTGAAAGAACCAGGAAAATGTCCCAAATAACAATGAAATTGAGAAAAATGCCCTCTTGGAGCCTAATTAGGCTCCTTCTGAAGAAAATCCATGTTTTCATTTTTCAAATTTCATTTTCATTTTCTCAGAAAAAGCAACGAAGAATAGCAACTTCTTAAAATTTTCGAATTTTTAAAGTGTAGTTGGATTCAATCTTTTCTAGAAGATATGGTGCTTGAATCCTTACCTCCTTCTTCCACTACCAATTAGCTCGATCTCCATTATTCTTTTAGTTCCACAATCTTTTGATACAGATCATACTATTGACACATTCAAATTAGATTTTTTTAAGAAACTGAAAATGAAATCTTAGATTTAATTTGCCGGTTTTTAGGAATATTTTGAATTCTTTCCATACATGAGGAGATTACTAATGTTTTTACTAGATTTTTCTCTCAGATATTTAGCTACCAACTTGACCACTGACTAACCAACACTTGAGCTCTGTTTTTGTACATTAGAAATTGATTTTCTAGAAAATAACCTCCTTAGAAATCAATTTTCTGGAAAATGTCTTCTTGAGAAATCAATTTTCTAGAAAATGTCTTCTTGAGAAATCAATTTTCTAGGACATGTAAAACATCCTACAGGTCTTTTTATTCTTCTTGGGAAATTTGGTTTTTATATTCATAGAACTACTTTTAATTTGTGCACTCATTAATCCTTTGAGCTATGGTTTTAAATCCACTTAACACACCATTCACTTCGAGTTCTTTTTTCTGGAGATTAATAGCATAACCGAGTCTTGGTGTTGCCAACCATACACTTGGAGTTGCCAATTATGTGACTACAATTCAGACTTAAGCTTACACTGTTCAATTAGATAAATGGAGTTTTCAATGGAGTATTAACTTGAGTCTTCAATTAGATTTGTGAACACTTGGACTTGGAATTTCACTGACAATGAATTTAAAAAAAAACTTCTGGCCTTGCTTCCTAACTGAATTGAAACACTCCACACATTTAAGAGGATTTGATTTGAATGCAGAGTTTTGTTTAATTAAAAGTCAACATTTTTATTTGTTTATAGCTAGTCCATGATTTCCTTAACACTAGGATCTATGTTTACCCTAGAATCTAATTAATCATACTTTTTAATTGATTTCAGTGAATCAATTCTTCCTGTCTATGCTTATAAAATTGATTTCTATTTTAGGATGAACGCTTCTTACTTGAGTTGTAGCACCCTTCTTTTTTTCTCTCTTCTTCTTTTTGCTTGAAGGCACTAACACTGGGTTGTCTGAGCCTCCGTTTCTCTTGCTTTGCATGGGTGGTGAGCCTTTGCTTTGCGTAGGTGTTGTTTCTCTATCAAATTCTCTACATGAAGGCATTGACCAGTTTCTTCTTTGTGTAGATTGAATTTCTCCCCTCTCTAGCATGAAATACTTGTCCATTCACCTTTGTTGTTTTCTCTATTACCATCACTTTGTATGATATTTTTTTTTTTCAATTAAAACTCATTGCACTCCATTTTGTATTATGGTTATTTGCACCGTAGACCATCGCTTTGCATGATATTTAAAAAAAATTGATTTATATGATTTTTATGAGCCCTTTGTACATATGCATCCTCTTTGAATTATATGCATACTTTGTATTTTTAATCATTGAATCATACCATTGTGCACTTTCATTACATACTCATATCCATTAAAATTATACTTGTGCATATTTTGTTTAATGATTTTTTCAAAGTCTTCTTGGTCATAATTTATTCTTCCTCGTCCTTTTGATGCATGTTTCTTTTGATGATGCTCATATTTTGTCATGATGCATTTTATTACTCTTTTGAAATGATTTTGAGGTAGCTATTTTGAAATGACCATTTCAAGGACATTTCAAGTCTTAGAATAGAGTACAAATTCATCATTGAACCATACATCATTTAATTTTGTTCTTCTTAACCCATGTTTGTTTCGTTTTGTAGAGAAATTTGTAGGCACATAAGCTAATCCTTCTTGTTGTGTAGACAATTTTTCCATGAGCATTTTTTTTCAAAAATGAGATGTGGCCAACAATATTGGTCAAAAATTACAAATGATATGGTTGAGTAATGAGATGTGAATGTATGGTTAAGTGACGAAATGAATGAATATGTAGGGTGATATAGGATAATGTACAATGTACATGGCAAGAAGTATTGCATATTCAAATTTTAAACTAAGTTATCAATATTTAGAAAAAAATTCAAAATCAAAGGCTTGAAGAATTCTTTTAAACTTGCAACACTTTTCCCTTTTACTTGATAGCTTCTTGTCAATGCTTTGATTCTTTTGGCAACACTTGACCTTTTCAAAATGAATTCTTGTCAATAATAGATTGTAAATAGATGCTTGTAGCTTCTTCTCAGGTCCCTTTGATGTTGATTTGAAACATGTCCCTTCTGTATATGATTTTGATCTTTTTGAAATAGGCCCCTTACTGATAAATGATATGGTTATAATGTCTCAGGTCCCTTCTATAATACATTTGCTTGATATTAAACCATTGCATGGTTTATTGATTTATTATTCCCCCTTTTTGATCTTAAGACTTGTCCTCAAGTCTTGAAATTTTGGAGAATGATTCTGCAAAATGAAATTGAAAAACATAAAAGAGAATTCATATTGGCCAAAAAAGTGGGTTTTTTGATATGAATTCGAGTTTGTATTGTGCTAGTATCCCGGATTTTCACAACCAAACTCCTTTATTATTTTTGAATTTTTTTCTTTTATGGATGGAGGTGGAGTATAATGGAGAAGGGAAGTTCTTTTATGGATGGAGGTGGAGTATAATGGAGAAGGGAAGTATGGAAAGCTTATGAAAGTAGGTTAGTTTGAAGTTATGATCCAGGAGTAGATGGATAGATAAATAATAGATATGGACTTCAACATGGTAGATTTGAATGATTGTGAAGATTAGCATACAATATGGTAGATGAATGAAATCAGGAATAATATGGCTTATGAAAAGCTTCTTAGGCAATGGATGTGATTTTTCATGGTACGAAAACATGACTTCTTCTTCTGATGATTAACCTCATGCCTTTTTCCTCGATCTCAATTCATCTTGTAGGTTTGTTGGTGTTGTTGGTCAACAACTAGATGCAAGCTTCAAGAGTTTTGAGTTTCATTGAATGAACTAAACATCAGGTGAGTTCCACTTTATTTTGACTTGAACATTTGTATCCATTTTTTGAAATATGAATTTTTAAAAATGGACTTTGAAAAGTCTTTCATCCATGGAGTTCACTCAATTCTTCTTATGACCTGCAAAAACATAGCATTTGCTTGCAATACAATATTAGATGATGGAGGAAGAGAAGTGTACAGTCTCTCTTCTTCCAATAAATATGTAAAATAATTACAATAAATGTTTTAAAATCAAGTCCAAAGATGATATACAAAGAAAACACATTTGTTTACCCCTTGAGGAATGGTGGTCATCCTAGACTTCCTAGCGGTATTTTGTTCAATTTTTTTTTTTTGTTTTATGTCTAATTGATCCAGGTGGATATTGGTGACCACCCACCAAGGCCACTTGGATCCCAGCCATTGTTTCTTTTAGATTTTCAGTTTCTTACTTGTAGCACAATTTACTATTTTTAGCAATTTTTCAGGGCATGAACTTCCGGAGCCGTTTTGAGGCCCTAAACGACATTTTTTGGGAAAACTTGGAGCAACATGGATCCATGGATTGATGTTTCTCTTTCCAAAGTTGTAGTTCTCGGATAGGTATTTCTAATGAGATATTGTGTGCATCAAACGAAGATTGTATGCCAAAGTTACGACCCCGGGAAGTTGGTGTACCAAATTACCCAAACGGGGCCCACAGTTTGGCGTTTCATCTTTTAGGGTTAGGCTTTTGGATGTTTAGGGTTCTACATTGTTTCTCAACAATAAATATGCCTTTGAGCCTCATTTTAACATAGTTCAGAGGCATGTAGCTGCCACATCTCTTCTCAGAGATAAGCTACCATCGCCTTAGCTACTTTATCTCTATTTCTGTTTGGAAGCATATTTCAGTATTTTACAGTAATGAAATGAAGTATTATTTCTACTACATCTCTATATGTATGGCTATATCTATAATTTTTCACATTCTTGTTTAAATCCAGATCAATGGTATTAGACTGATCTGCTCTTTCTTTGTCTTTCCTTGCATGTCCCCAATGGGGTCAGGATATAAGGAGTTAAGGCTTGAACTGGTCGAACCTTTGCAAGACCAGCCTCGCAAATCCTGATGGCTTCCCATGGCAGATGAAAAGAAAGATGAGGGGGTAGGAGATCCTATCAAAATCTTGCTTGAAGAGGCCGTTGAGCAACAGAGGAACACAATAATGGACAACTTTGCCCAGATCCTTCAGCGGCTACCTAAGGTTGACACATCTACTTGCTAGAGTTTACCAAAATTTTCCATACCCTTTGCACAAAGTTGGGTATCTAGCATTTAGAGCAGCATTTGGTACTTAAATATCGTTGCTACCTACACAGGTACATCTAGGAAGAAATAGAATTCTTGAACATCTCCTTCCTCGGCATGGCATACCAATATGCCGTCAAGATCGAGCAAAAGTTTAAATAGAAGAAGAGAGACTTTTGATCTGTGAATTCAAAGCAAGGGAAAGGTGCCCCCAAACCAAAAAAAAAGGGACAAATCCAAGGCAGGGCAGTTGAAGACAACGCGCCAAAGCTGCAAGAAAAGAATAACACCACGAAGCTAAAAAAGGACATGGGAAAGTGGTGTGAGTTCCATAAGAGCTCCACTCACAACAAAAGTGAGTGTGAGGCCAAGCAATCACTGGTGGCTGAGCTAAGGGTTTCAGAATTAGATGCATGTTCTGACTATGAGTGAGAAAATGGCAAGGGGAATGACAAAGGGAAGTAGGTTATCAATGTGGAGCCCAACACCACCATTGCCACCATGAAGATCCACAGGAGGAGGAGCGTCTCTTCCACTCCCAGATGTGGGTAAAGGGATCCTCGCTACAATTCATTGTTGATAGTGGGAACCAAAAGAACCTCATTTCGACAGAGGTCATGAAGTAGCTGGGCTTACTAACCACAACACATCTACAACCGTACACCGTCGGGTGGCTTCACCAAGGACATGATCTTCTCGTGAGACAGTAGTGTTTCCTTCCGTACAACATCAAGCCCTTCATGGATGAGGTATTGTGTGATGTTGCTCTCCTTGATGTTTGTGATGTATTATTAGGACAACCATACTTGTGGAAGCAGCATGTTGTATATGAATCAAGGCCCTGTGCTGTTATTATTACTTTGGGAAATAAGTTGTATAGGATATCAGAGGTAGCATTGCCTACCGCCATCTCTTTGGTTACTACAAAACAATGCAGTAAGCTCATTTCCAAAACTGTGAAATTTGTTTTCCTCATGATATGCCCTCAAGGAAAGAAGAAGACGCTGGCCACGACCTCCAGATAGGGTCCCTCCGCATGACAACTATAGATGGAAAAGGTTGTGGAGGAGTACGAGAACATCTTCACCTCCCCCACAGGGGTTCCTCTACACTATCAGGTCAAGCACTCCATCGATCTAACCCCAAGTGCACCGTTGCCCAATGGACTAATCTATCAGTGCTCCGTGATGGAGAATGATGAAATCAAGAGATAGAGTTAGGAGTTGTTGCAGAAAGGTCACATTCGTTTGAGTTCATCGTCCTGTGGGAGCCTGATCATGTTGGTACAGAAGAAGGATGGGACTTGGAGACCCTCTAATGACTATTAGGCACTAAACAAGATCGTTGTCCATAATAGGTACTCGATCCCACGAATTGATGACCTCCTCGACCAACTGAAGGGGGCAAAATATTTCAACAAGATCGATTTGAAGTCAGGATATCACTAGGTACCAATCTAACCCTCCGATGTGTGGAAGACCTTCAAAGCCAAGGAGGGCCTTTTCGAATGGTTGGTTTTGCCTTTCAGATTGACAAATGCTCCTACAACCTTCATGAGGCTAATGGATGACATCTTGTGGCCATTCACCAACTCATTTGTAGTGGTATACTTGGATGACATATTGATATTTAGCGAGAGTTGGGAATAACACCTCCACCACATTCGACAGGTTCTCCAAACACTGCGGCAACATAATTTATGTGCCAAATTGGCATTCTAGCCACTATGTCCCATTGATGTGGCCATGCCAATTGTAGCTACTCATGTAGATTCGGCTCATGTCCAGTCCGAAATAGATAAGGCAAACAACTTCATTGAGCACATTCAACATATTTTTCAACAGGTCCACGACATTTTGGAGAAATCAAATGCCAAGTACAAGCAATGACATGATCAACATCAGGTGCCACACAATTTTTAGGTGGGTGACAAAGTCTGATTGCATTTGCAAAAGAAACGCCTTATCGGAGCCTATCGGAAACTCAGACCACTTCGATATGGTCTCTACACCATTACCAAGGATATGGGAGACAATGCATTTGAGCTTAACATTCCTTCATTCCTTGGCTTGCACATAGTGTTCAATGTGGACCACCTTTGGCCATACTTTCCACCATTACTAGACACATCCAACATTGCAGAACAACTCACACCCATGACGTTAAATCAGGATTGCATGGAAGAAGCTGTAATTGATTGGATCCTGGACACACAGATCAAGCACACTCGCCAAAAGAATATCCAACTCTATCGAATTGTCAAATCAGGACAAATCTTTCACCAGGGCAAGTTTCTCACCAGGGACCAATTTCAGTAGAAGTTTCCTCATCTCATGAAGGAACTCAATGCAATGGGGACCATTGCTTCCTAATGGGGGAGGAATGATCTAGGTGGATATTAATGGCCACCCACCAAGACCACTTGAACCCCCACCATTGTTTCTTTCAGCTTTTTAGTTTCCTTAATTGTAGCACAACTTACTATTTTTAGCATTTTTTCGGGTCGTGAACTTCCAGAGCCGTTTTGAGGCCCTAAATGGCAATTTTTTGGGAAAACTAAGAGCAACATGGGTCCAAGGATCGATGTTTCTCTTCCCAAAGTTGTAGTTCCTGGATAGATCTTTCTAACAAGATAATGTGTGTGTCAAATGGAGATCATATGTCAAAGTTACGACCCTCGGAAGTTGACGTACCAATTTACCCAAACGGGGCCCACAGTTTGGTGTTTCATCTTCTAGGGTTAGGTTTTTGGATGTTTAGGGTTCTCCATTGTTTCTCAACAATAAATAGGCCTTCGCGCCTCATTGTAACATAGTTCAGAGGCATGTAGCGGCCACTTCTCTTCTTAGATATAAGCTACCATCGCCCTAGCTAGTTTATTTCCATTTCTGTTTGTAAGCATATTTTAGTATTTTATAGTAATGAAATGAAGTATTATTTCTGCTGCATCTCTATATCTATGGTTATATTTGTAATTTGTTGTGTTTCTGTTTAAATCCAGATCACCAATTAGAGTGATTCCAAAGAAATGTTTAAGTGAATTGATATGACTACTTCGAGTATAAACATGTTTTCAAAATGATTTAAAATGATATGTTAAAAATGATGAAGAGTAACATGTTTGATGGAGCTTCTTGTGAATTTTTTACTAGACCAATAGTCACTATTTGGAGTGTAACTTTTTTTGTTAAAGATCAGATCAATGTAATTCCAATTGGAGATTAAAATGGTTTTATTTTTTTCTATCGAGTAGAAACATTTTTTTTTAAATTATTAGTTTTTATATCACAAAATTGTTGATGAAAAGACCTAGGAGGCAGAGTTTTACTATGCTGATTTGAAGACATGCAATCACTAAATGTGGAATAACTTTTTCATTTGACCTCCAAATGGGATGATTCAATTTTTTTTTATTGATCTATACTTGAATATATATTTCCCATATATATAAGTTTTGAAAAGAATATTTTTTGGTATGTTAAATATGCAATTGAAGAGTCAAGGCCTAGAATTGTCACCATGCAGATTTTTCGACAAGTAGTTAGTATTGAGCATAAATTTTTCATATGATATTGGATTAAGGTGATTCAAATTGATTTAGAAACTATATTCCAATGGCCATATTACATATAAATATCATGTTAAAATGTTTCCATTAGACCCCTCAAATCAATGTTGTACTAACTCTGTCTTCAAAATTTTCACTTGAGACCTAGTTTTTATTTTGATCATATCATTTTAATTTGTGATCCAAATTGAAAATTTCAAAATGGATTTAAAAGCTAGATTTCAAGAGATGCCTTCTTTAAAAACATTCTTTAAAAGTGATCTTATAGGGTTACCCAAAATAAGATTATTCTTATTGCATTTTGCCATAAAATTCCTTCCAAATGAGTATTGAACAATGATTTGAAGCATTATTCATGAGAGTTTGAACAAAATGTCTTATTGTGAACTCATTTTACCTATTTATTTATTTATTCTATTCTATCATACTCTACTGTATAAAAATAAGTCATTCTCTCAAGTATAAGAGAATTTCCAATGCATCCATTTGCGTAACAAGATCATAAGTACACTCACATCCAAGTTTGAAAAATATACCTTAATGAATGTTTGAACATAAAAAATTAGTTGATCATAAAGATTTGATGGTAAATAATGTTGAAAAATGGAGTGGTGTTGTGGCCTAATGACTCGTTTTGAAATGATCTTTGTCTGTATGGTTCTCCTTAATTATCATATCACAAAGCTCTTCGTGTGGAATGTGTTGAAAATTATGAATGCACAAGGGAGCATATGCTAGATATTCTTGGATTTCTAGATCTATTGTTTGAACTTCATCACATGTTATTCATAACTCATTAATCTCCTTACAAATATAACTAGAAGAAGCTTCTAGGTTCTCTTCTTATGGATCCTCTTCATGGATGCTTTGTTCCTCTTCTATCTTTTGAAATGAAGATTCATCCCTCGTGAACATTCTAAATTGTGGACAAGGGTTTAAGAAGATCCTTGTGTTGGCATACCCCCCTTCTCTAAATGACTTATTTAACATCATGTTTTATAGATCTTTGTTTTGCAAATGGATTTTGTAGTTAATGAGTTTTTTTTAGTTGGTTGGGGGTTTTGTTTTGAGAATCTACCTTTCTAATTTCTATATCTAAGCATGAATAACCATAATGAAAAGTGTTTTTGTTTTTATGTTTTGTTTAAAGCTTCAAATTTTGACTAAATTTGAATGTGCTTCCTTGACAACGATGCCAAAAGTGCTAGGTCAATTTACTAAGTAAAATAATGCAGGTATTTTACTTATCAATCTGGGTTTGTAGACTTGGAAGCATGCCCAAAATGTATGGATTTCAGGTGAAATCAAATTAGGAAGGTAAGACTATAAATTTAAAGGAAGTGCATATTACAAATATAATCTAAGTTTTAAAAGGCTAACAAGTTTCTTGTTCAAGATGTAATAAGCAAGAGAAGAGGCTCATAACTTAGGAGATTCTGGTTGTCCTTCCTCACAGTACTGTCCCTAAGAAGAGAAACTAAAGAACAATGGCATGTAATGTGTAGATAGCAAAAGAAGAGGCTCCTAACTTAGGAGATATTGGTTGTCCTTCCTCACAGATCCACTCCAATATCATTACCATTGCATCAAATAAAATTGAAGTTCAAGAAATGATACAAGAAATGCAAAATGATGATTTTAGCTATGATTCATAATTTGCTAGAAAGAGAATTTAACTTAAATTATTGTTTGTCCTTTCATATCCAAATTTTAATTTTAAACTATCATCATCCTAAAATCACACATAACTAAAGAATAAATCTGAAACAAGAAATATTGAAATTAAAATTATGCTAATGTAATCAAAGTGTACCTTGGTGTGGGGGCCCTCCAACGTTGCCTTGTACACCTAAGAAACTCTCAGCTATAGTTAACTTATGAAAATATCCAGACCATGAACAAAAATTTAGAACAATAGAAAGTATTCTTCAAATTATCAAAATGTCTCCAATATTGTCAATACAAATTACATATTTATATGGTTCATAAACTCAGTTTAAATAAGCAAATTATCAACAAACTTAGCTACATTAGCTCTAACACTATTCATCTATCCTAACCCATCCATCAAGGTCGAAATCATTAATTCAGTTCACAAAATTATGTAAAATCCCAAAAAATAATATTTTTCCTCTTTTTAGTAGGCATTTCTAGGTCAAGTTTGACCAGCTTTGATTGGGCCTGTGTTTGCTGAAATTGACAGAACTAATAGGTCTTCATCCATCCATGGTTTCCAAGCTTTCCAAATATGCACTCATCTCTTGCCTAGGTGTTCTGCACATATGACTTTAACGGAGCTATTACGAGAATTTTTAGTGCAATCCAAAATTACTCTTAAAACCCAATTTTTAAAAAAGGTCTAAAAATTGGAAAACTTAATTTATTACTTGAATATGAAAAATAAGACTAAAATGAGGCATATATAGGTGAAATAAGATGGAATATGGTGGTAAATACATGGATTTAGGATAGGCAAAAAAGGACCAAAATAGTTTTTTTTTTTTGGGTATGATTAAGGTTAATTACACAAAGTGTTGTTGGTTTCTTATAAATTCAATGGTGGAAATTGAATTGAGTAAAGTTAGTCCAATTAAATTTAGAAAATAAATAAATTGTTACTATGATAGTTTTTTGGCAAGATGTTATTGATTTCTTATAAGTTAAGTGGTGAAAATTCTCCAAAAAAATATATATTAATAATTATTTTGTTGCCATTCAGTACAACTTTTTATTAGAGAAAACCTTATTTGTTTCTCACCCATTTAGTGGTGAATATATATATATATATTATAATATATATATATATATATATATATATATATATTAATTTTTTTAAACTTTTAATTGTGATTCTTGACAACTTGAAATAGAAATAAAAATAAAAGTCTTCTTGACACTTTAGGATGAAAAATAGTTTAATCTATTTAGCCATTTTATAGTTGAGAAAATAAGGAGGTAGCTTCTGCAAATTGTCTAATAAATTCAACTTGTAAACCTTTAATATAATATTTAGTATATTCCTTGATGAAAAATCTGTTCTTTTAATTAAAAAGCACATAGGTATGGTAAACCTACATTTTTGCCATATTGTAGATAATTTTTTTTTTTAATAAATTGACTTAATAATTTGTATTAAAAATGGAAAAGATGCATATTATCTCAATGCTGAAAGAAAGATTAATTTTGTTATGGTTTGATGTGAAATCGATAATGCATATTACCTGAGTGCTCAAAGAAAGATTAATTTTGTTATGGTTTGGTGTGAAATCAATTGATGTTGCCCTATAAGAGAAGATATATTCTTTAGTATAAATGTTATATGGAAATATCTTTTAATGGTTAGCGTTTTAATTATTTTTCTCAATATGTTTGGAAATTTTTATATTACTGTGTAAATAAGAAGCATATAATGCATTTCATGTCTAAATTTTACATTTTTGTGTTTCGTTAAACCAAATAAATAACACATTAGAAAAATATTTATCGATTTAAATAGTATAAATTTGATGACAAAAAGGTAAAGATAATAAAGTTTGAAACAATTTAGAGCTTTGCTAGAAAACTTATAGTTGACTTCATCTAGGATTGCAACAATGTTTCCACTACTATATATGAATTTTTTTTTGAAAAAATATGCATATTTTTGGTTGGTGAATCCACCTTAATAGTATGAGGGACTTATCCTCCTCTTCAGAGCTATAAAAATTGAAGAGAAATCCACGAGAAATCGACCTAAAACTTATAGATAAATCAAAGAACAAGAAAAAAGTTTACTGGAATTCGATTGGAATCGTGCTTCCTCTTCCTTAAAATTGATTATTCCACGAGTGGAAAAACATCGAGAGCTTCCTAACCAAAGATTAGAGACTCCTTTAAGTTTGACAAGCTTTCTATCCAAAGATTAGAGATTCCTTCTTTAAGTTTGGCCACACTAGGAAACTATGCCTATTAGAGACCAAATATAAGATATTGAACAAAAATAGGAAAAATTCCCAATCCATTGAAAAACTTCTAGACTAAGAGTGTGAGCCAAAATGAATATATAAAATGCCAATTAAAGAAAAATCTAATAAATTCTTTACTTGATACCAACATAAAACTCGAAATCTCCAAAATTTCACTCCTATCTTATTCATAAAATTGTTCCAATCAAATACTTCCTATAAAATAATTCAATGATGAAGATTTCATCAACCTAATCCACCCAATCAAACTTAAAGTTTGAATATAAAATCTCTCACATACATGAGACCAAAATAGATATTAGCACCAAATACAAGATGACACGAACCTCCCACTTTCATTTCCATCCTCTTAAATAAGTACAATTTGTACTACTATAACTATAATAATTACCCACCATGGGGAATCTTATAAAAGGTTTAGAAAAAGCTTACAAGTCCATTTGCAAAAAACGGTTAATGAGAGAATATCATATAAAGTTGAGATTGAATGATGGCTAGAGATTTAATCTCATAACAAGGCGTGGACATTCTATTAGATATTCGTAGCTGGAGTTGTGATTGGTATGTATTCATTCGAGATTATATTAGTTGTATTTTTTGTAAATTTAAATTATATTCATATCAATACGTGATGTAATAGTGTTTTATCATAGTAGATTTCACGATAAAATGGAAGAGAGGAGTGAGAGTTGCCATTTGTTATTTTGTGAGTTTGGGTTTATTGGTGGGAAAAAATTATTTACTATGGTATAACCTAAAACTATTGATGTCAATTAGGGTTGTATTTATAAGCAGGGTTGTATTTATAAGCGCGAAATAGGAAATATGGACGACGAAAGTAAGTGGAATATTCAAGTGGATTTTATAGTGAATTTGTTATTATAGCCTTGTAAATAGTTATGAAATTAAATCTATAAGTTCTATATAACGTGATCTAGCTTTAATATATAATAGTTATATTAAAATTTATTATTTTATAATAATAATAATAATAAATAATGATAATAATAAATTGTATTATAGTGTTATAATTAGTTATGAAATTAATATATAAGTTTTTTGTATTCAGTTTGTGTGATGCATAATGAAATTAAATAAAGTTTTTGGGTACAAATCACATGAGATAATTTTTTTGGCTAAAGCTTTTCAAACCAATAAGTGTGGTTCAGCATGAGTACGAGATTAAGAGACAAACCATAGCAAACAAGTGTGCTTCCACATCATAAGTAAGAGATGAAGAGACAGACCATCCCAAAGGCAGACCACAAAGGCTTAAATAGAGAGCAATGTAGAGACATAATGGTTTAAATAGAGAGCAATGTAGAGACATAATGGTTTAAATAGAGAGCAATGTAGAGACAAGCAATGTAGAGACATACTTTCAAGTAAGGGCTATACTCATATTATTTCATTAATTTATTAAAAATAGTAATAGTTAAAGGATATATTAAATGGCTATTTTTTGAAAAGTAATATTTAAATTAATTTATGAAAACCAAATATTACTAGTATTGAAAAATAATAATTAAATAATGATATTACTTTATTACTTTATTAAAATATTAATATGTAACTCCTATATTAAACTACTAGTTCTTGAAAAAATATTTAAAGAATGATGTTATTTCATTAATTTAGTAAAAATATTAATAGTTAACTTCTAGTTTTTGAAAAATAATATTTAAATTAATTTATCAAAACCAAATATTAGTAGTTCTTGAAAAATTAATATTTAAATATGATATTAGTTTATTTAATTATAATATTAATATGTAACTGCTATATTGCTAGTTTTTGGAATAATATTTAAAATGTGATATTAATTTACTAATTATTAAAAAACAAAATATTAATAAAGTAATCACTATATTAAACAGGCTAGTTTTTAAAAATAAATAAATAAATAAATAATGAAAGTCAACACTAAAGTAAGGGAGTTAAAAAATTATAAAGACCAATAAAAACCTTTAAATCTAGACAAGATCATTTGATAAATAAAATACTTAATTAGAATAAATAAAATTAAATTAAATAATTAATGGAAAAAAATAAATAATAAAACAAAATACACAAAAATCAAAAAAACCTATATATATATATATATATATATATATATATCATGAGTTCCTGCCCAAAAAAATCTCTCAAAGATTTTATTTAATTGTATAAGTTCCATATTAATGTGGTAAACAAATAATTTTAATATGGTTAAGTTTAACATATAATATTTATATTAAAATTAAAATATTATTTTATAATAAAAATATAATACTTTTATTAAAATTTATTAATATATTTAAAAAAATTTATATTTATTAAATTATTAAAAAAATATAAATAAATTAATAAATAAATTGTATGATATAGCACATAAATTTATTTTATTAATTTTAAAAAGAATATGAAATAAATAAATTATTAATAATAATTTTTTAATGGTTAAAAAAATATGAAATAAACAATGGTTGAATTGAGGCTTCTGTGATCCATAACAATTGTAATAAGAAATTTGGGTGTAAATCACATTAAGAAAATTATTGTCCATGAGTTTGGAACCAACTAGTGTGGTTCATTGTCATTAAATACTTGTGCACTGCCTCCAATGGCTAATTTTACCAAGGCCTAATTTTGACTTCAGTATCAAAGTCATAAAGTCATTTTTAGAATTTCAAGGAAGTTAGTTAATTTGGTGACCATATTATATATATATTATATATTATATATATATATATTATTATATATATAAAAAATTTAATGAGTGTTTAAGTTAATAGTTAGTTAAATTAAATTTTTATCATAGCTTAAATGAGATTTAATTATATAGAAGTAAATTTAAGCTACTAGATAGTAACTTAAGTATCTCTCTATTCTAACTAGCTCAAAAAAGAAAATTAATATAGCAAAGATTAGAACGAATTCTCATGAGCTCCATAGTGAAACTGGCCGCTGGGTAGTTCCTAAAACGCCATGGATAGAAAGGATTTGCCATATTTGCGAGAATAGGAGCATCGAGGATGAAAACCACTTCCTCTTAGAGTGCCCTGCATACAACCACATTAGATCTCAATTTCACAACCTTTGTTACAATAATGACCTTCCTAGCCTTTTACAATGCCAAAATTATAGTGAGCTCGGGAGGCTTCTCTCCAAGCTTTTTGAGCATAGGAATAAAATCTTAAATCAAAATAATTAATTCATCTTTTTTAGGTCCCATAGACCATTATTTGGTCTCAGCGGACGTTAACCA
>APFE031083630.1:219830-263383 GCA_000404065.3 Pinus taeda
TTTCATAGAAGTTAAATCTCTACCAACAACTTAACTTAATAATTACTGATAACTAAATAAAAATTATAGAAAATCTATTTAATTAAATTAAAATTGTAAAAAGCCTATTTTGAAATAAACACATCTACTTAATTAATAATAATATGTTATTAATATAATAAATAAATCCCTTATATCATTTTAAAAGTTAAAAGTTAAAAACTAAATATGTTAATTGGAAATCTTTTAAATAAAATCTATATATACTTCATGCCAACTCATTAAATTATATTAAGAATCAAACTAGTTTCATGGAAATTTCCAATAAATCTTTTTTAATGGATTACTTGAAACCTCTTATTTTAAAATAACTTTCCTAGCGAAAAATCATTGAAGCATTTTCTTGATAGATAAAACTTTTGATACTCAACAAAATTTTTCTTATAGGTAACAAAATTTTCTCCACTCCGTGTGATATCATTTTTTTGCAATTTTTTACTTTAAAGCATATTTTAATCAACATTTATTTCTTTTAGTTGAACTATGGTTACGAGAGAAGTAATAAAATTGGTTTCTTTTTTTGACAATCTAATTCCAAGATATTTTAAAATTTTACAATTAATATAAGAATAATTTTTTTCTTTTCTTAATTTTATTTTTGGGATTCTCTCTTAACTCTAAGCAATGAAAAATGATTTCAAAATTATTAGATTTTCACCCTCATCTCATTGGGAATCTATTAGGTGGACTAATCACCACTCAAGGATCTAACCTCGTACCACTCATTAAGTTAGTGATAATGGTTTGGAAGTTTATTAATTCCTGTTGGTTTTGGTGTAATGGAAAACCTATCATCTTCGAAACTAGATTAGCCCCCTAGGTCCTATGTGTCTCGAATATGGTGAACACAATTCAAGCGAATTCATGTCTAAAAATTGGGACGCGTTGGACACTTCAAATCCTTATGGTGTCCTGATTTTCGGACACTTCAAATCCTTACGATGTCCTGATTTTTGGACGCAAATCCTGAAATCAAGAACCCACGTAGCATTATAAAGGCATATTTCCCCATTCTATTTGCACATTCGTTTAGTTTATTGTGGGTTTGTTGTGGGTGTTTGGGAGCAAGGAGCAAAGGGTGTGAGAGAATTTTCATGGAGTGCATGTCACATTTGATGATGGTCATACTATAGAGGAGTCATCCTACACACCACCACATGCATAGATGACTTTGGATACAAAGGAGGAGGATGCAACAAAGGAGAGAAGTGCTGACCATGATGATGAGGACAATGATGTTGATTTTGATAATGACTATGAGGATGGATGACTCATCAGTCATGAGCTACCTACTGCCTTGAGGCTTGTATACTTGTAGACATGTAGTTGTAGTTGTTTTCTATTTGCTATTTCCATTTGCCACTAGCATTTCCTACCTATGTAAACAATAACACATAGATGACTTTGGATACAAAGGAGGAGAATGCAACAAAGGAGAGCAGTGGTGACCATCATGATGAGGACAATGATGCTAATTTTGATAATGACTATGAGGATGGATGACTCATGAGTCATGAGCTACCTATTGCCTTGAGGCTTGTATACTTGTAGACTTGTAGTTGTAGTTGTTTTGTATTTGCTATTTCCATTTTCCACTGGCATTTCCTACCTATGTAAACAATAACACATTTGATTTTGCTGATTTAATGAGAAAACTACAATATCTTTATCTTACTATCTTGTCTTTCTCCTATTGGACCATTGATGAATTGAATATGTATTATAAATTTATAATTTATCATTTATGATTTATGTCACAATTGTATTTGTAATTTTGTATGCATAAGGTTATTTTGTAAAAGTTACATCTAAATGAAGATCTATGTTTGAATGAATGAATTTGTATCATGAATGAGAATATATATATATATATATTTAATATATATATATATTCGAACTTGTTGTGTTCCTGAAGGTCAACGTGTATGTATCTGACACTCGAATCCCTGTATCCGTCAAATCTTGAATCCCGTGTCACCTTGACTTAGCCTATCATGATATGAGAGCCTTAGCCAATTTAAGTTTGATAGATAGTATTGAATTTTCACACTTACCTCATTAAAAATCAATCACATAAACTAACCATCACTCTAAGATCCACCCTCAAACCATAAAAATAATAATAATAATTTAGAAATTTCCTATACTTACTAGTTTTAGCGTAATAAAAAACCTAAAAAAATAAAAATAACTTAATTGCATAAAGCCATGGTCCAAAACTCAAAAATCACCAAAACCCGATAACACAGCTTAACTTAAACATATGACACGGGCCTCCTAGTGTCATAATGCCCTCCTTAATTAATTGTTAGCTGAACAGAACCCACACAACCATTTTCACCACACTCAACCATTTCCATGAACAGTAAACAATTATGAGGCGAGGAGAAACTACACTAAACTATTTCCATGAACGTTAATTAAATGACAATGAAAGGGATTAGTATCATAACGCAATCATTGACATTTGACACTAAAACATCTATGGTGGCCACGATGCCAGTCGGCCACTGAGCCGACAAAAATGTAGGAACATCACGCTTCACATTGAAAAAACTATTACATATGTTCAATATATCTCTGTTTTCGCTGTACGAGAAGATATTTACTATTATTGTAGAATAATTGGATTGCGTTATGATGCAGAAGATCTCACGACTAATCGGCCAACACGTACTCTGAACGTCTTAAGTTTTTAGTTTAATGATTTTGGAATTTTAAGTTATAGTAATGTAATTTGTGTTTAATAGTTTTTTTCTGGGTACTGAAACTTTTATACCTTCAAAATATATTTTAAATTTATTTATATATTTAACGAGAATTATAGGGTTAAGATTTTGGACAAAAACAAAAAAGAAATTGATACAATATTTCGTCACATTTATTAAACTATGAGTCAAATTACTCCTGTTCAGTTTTGGATTTTTTATTAAATTTTTAAGAATACTTAAATCCTGAAACTTATATTATTATTTTGATTTTCTAAAATTTCACCGGTTTTATCAAACTCTTACTAAAATTTTTTCATTATTTTTTAAACGAAATGGTAGCGTCGTAATTCCTTTTTTTTTTTATTTTATTTTTTATTTTTTTTTATTTTACGAAAACCTGTAGCATTGGTTGATTTTTTATTATTTATTTTTTATTTTATTTTTATTTTTACGAAACCTATAGCATTGGATTGATTTCAGATGTGGGCGCAGGAGCCTTTTAGGTTTTAAAAGAATAAACCTCAGCTTCTTGGAAGCAGCCAATGCCTAAAACCGAATTTGACACCCTTCTCAATGCATTTATTTATAGAGATCAGATCTGTAAGGGAACACGTTTAACAGAATGCTTTCCATGAGTCTAAAGTGGATGACAGCAGCTAATTTAACAGATGGCTTGATACCACTTTACCCGTATAGATTCCTGGACCAAAACATATTTTTATAGGCATCTACAAATTTCACATTTATAAAAAACAAAATAATGAAAGATCGGCTCAAATTCATGAGTAACCTAGCTGGTACAAGTATAAATATTGGTAGAGTTGTGACCAGATTCCTACCCTAAGTGAATCATGTACATGTATTCAAACTAAACCATATTCAAACCCACTTCCAAAACCTGAAACCATCCTAGTTCTTTTTATGTTTAATGCAAGAACGGTGCTTCATAAATAGACTTAGATGAATAACTAAGTGTAAGTGAACTCCTATAATTGCCTATAGTGTAACATAATGGATGACATATTTAATGAATTTTCCCTCGGGGATTTATAGTTTTTCGTGTTTCGTGTTTCTTATTTTTCATATCTTCTTGTATTTGTATGTTTTAGGATCAGAGCTAATGGTGTTTGGTATTTGTAAAGATGGATGTATTCTTGTGAAGAGCTTTGTTAGTGTGTGTGAAAGAGGAAGCCTAGTTGCCTTCGCATTCTATCCAAAAGTGTAATGAAGGAATTCATAATGGAAAAATGGTTTTGTATGATAAAAATGTATGAATTTTAATTTTAATTAAATGATTTTTTTATTAATCTTCAACTAAAAAAATTGGTATAAAACCATGGTGATAAGAAAAATGTTATAAATGAGTAGATTTCATAATTGAAAATTGAATAGCAAATGTTGAATGAATTTGAGAAGATGGGAAATGTAGAGGCATTTAGTGGCAATTTTGGGTAGTTGTTGGTTCAAATCAATAGCTAACAAGAAGAATATATGTTCGTGTGATGACGACCTTAAATATGGTTGGAATAACAGACTAGGGAATCCTTTTTGTGAGACCAAGACCAAGAAAGAGAAGAAATACAAAGAAGATTTGGTTAAATAATAGCCACAATCTATGTTCTTGGGTTAGCCTCAAAATTAAAGAGTTATCACTTCAAATGTAATTGAAGGGAGACTTCATTTGAAGATTGAAGAATTAAATCAAAGAGACGAGGTGTGTATGGTCATGAGATGTAAATGGGTGTATGTAATGATTTTGTAATTTGTTTAGTAGCATCATGGAGAAATGGTCACATTATGTGTTAGAGAAACACTTTACATGCTTGTTATACCTCATTTGAAACAATGTAATGAGGTGTTGTAAAGGAGTGCATGTTGGATTATACCTTACGCCTCAAAAAGTTTATTTTGGTCCTATAAAAGTATAAGCATAGACAAGTTTGTTACCCCTGTAAAAGAGACCCCTGTCAAGTCTACACACACATGTAGTGATAGTGTAGCATGTATCTTCTTATGTAGAGAGAGGATATGGCATCAAGTTGTGGAATTAACCACTATGGTAGGTACGAGGTTGCCACGTATACTCGTATTCTAGATTGACGTGAGATCAAAGAAGTTACATCTTTGATTAGGGGGGAATGTGAGGGAGATTAATCTATGAAGGTCAGGATAATATCAAAAGGCGAGGACCAAGTTATAATGAATAATGAATTATTTGTAGGAGGAATGGTGACTCTGTGACAAAAGCAAGTTGCAACAATAGAGAAAACGAAAAGGACGCAATAGTAAAGAGATCGAAGAGATGAAATGTCATAAAAAGATAAAAGTATGCAACAAGAAAGAGATTGTCATGATCACAAAGTGATGTAATAGAAAATAAAATGATAAGAGAATGATGTAGCAACAAAGAAGGAAAATATGATGTAGTAGCAAAGAGAATGACCACTAATGAAGGAAGTGATGCAACTATAAAGACAAAGGTAAACAAAGAAAATTCTACTGTGGCATGGGAAGATAAACAATGAATGATGACAACACAAAGAAAAAATAAATATGGAAAACATGCAAGGGAGGAAGAAACAAAAGAAACAAGGAATATGTGTAGATGTGTATGAATATAGATGTAGATGAAAATTAACATCCCTAAAATGTTTAATAGACTTACTTAATTCGAATTGAATATAAGTGTAATGACATGTGTATACTCCAAAATTCTGTTATGTTGAAAAGTTCATGTTACTTTTAAAACCACTTTGTAAAAAGATATTTGTAAAGTAAGTTGTCAAAACCACTAATGGTCGTGGTCAGCAGAAACCACACATTGCAAAATGTTTTTAATGGTAAGTATAAACCTCTTGTAATGCTTAAGGGTAAGCCTATGCTAAAACCCACAAGTGTAATGGTTATGGATCAACCACATAAAACCCATGATGATGATTGAACATGATGTAGGGGGAGTGAAATTGTTTCTCTTTTTAGGTACATAAAAACAAAGACGATGAGCATGGAAAACAAAGATGAGGAATGTGGATCTCAATCACTAATATTTGTTAAGGGGGAGTGTGTTGGAGTAACTCCTACTGGTGATTCATAAATCAATTTAGTTAGACATGAATTACAAGGATGTATGGTTATGTGGTTAGTTAAAATAATAATAATTTTGTCTAACTAAACTCTTATGAATTCCTAAAGCTATATAAGTTATGAGATACATACATTACATTTAACATAAGGGATGGCATAATTTAATGAATTTCCCCTTCGAGGATTTATTAATTCCTTTGTTTCTTACCTCTTATTTTATCTCTATTTGTATGTGTGTATGTTCTAGGTTGTTAAAGCCAACTGCCATAGGGACCAAATATTATATATTATCTAAGGTTGATTTTTGTATTTCTTACAGTATGCATCAATGTGAATGAGTAGAAACGTCTAAAGAACATCATTGTCAATCGCACAACACGTAGAGAAGAAAGCTAGGTAATATGGAATGAACCCATGGATAATGAGACTAAGGTTGACGGGTGAAAGTTTTGGTTGAGAATCACTTCCTATTAAATTCCATCTAGATAAAGAGCCTTTTGACAGTGAATTACAATACCATTGGTAATTTAATTGGACTCAATCAGATTATTTGTAAAATCATTTATTTATGGAAAAAACTAATCTGTGCATACCTAATTTTAATCATTTAAATGGGGAAAAAGTCTTCCATATTTATAGGAAATTTACAGCAAGGCCCTCCATAGCTCTATTAGCCATATTCCTTCTTAAGTGTGCTTGGGTGTCCAACCATTGGCCCCAATTGATGTAGATATGCCCATTTCATCTTCTATGACAAAGTCTTCCATGCTTAGCTCGAGGTTGATAGGGTAACCAAATTAGTTGAAAAGATACAAGGCCTCTTGTAATAGGTCCATGACATCTTGTAGAAATTCAATGCCAAATACAATTAATGGCATGACTAATGCAAGATTCCACATAAGTTTCAGGTTGCTGATAAGGAGTGGTTACATTTATAAAGGGAGCACCTAAAAAGCCTCCACAGGAATCTTTTACCACTCCTATATGGGCCTTACAACATAATAAATGTTGTGGGTGAAAATGATTTTCCATTAAGAATTATTCATTTCCTTCACTTGCACCTAATATTTAAAGTGGAGCTACTTTAATCATATTTTCTACCTTTGTTGGAAAATTTGGAAGCGACGGAGAAATTTCTCCCCATAGAACTAAATTCTAACTACATTAAATAGGCTACAATGGATCAGATCATGGAAACCAAGACAAAAGAAACCAACCAACAACATATACCACTCCATTGTGTTGTCAAAGCAGGGAAACTTCTTCACCAAGGAAAGTGGCATACCAGGAACCAAATTCAATAGAAGTTTCTCAATTTCATGAGGGAACCTAATCAATGGAGGCGATTTCTTCTTAATAGGGAAGGATTGATCTAGGTGGATATCGATGACCACCCACCTCTTTCATTGTCTCAATTCTTCTCTATATTCTTATTTTCTATGATTTTTTGGATCTCAAATTTCTAGGATCATTTTGAGGAACTAAATGATATTTTTTGTGAATTTTGTGGACCAAGGGTTTTCATGGCATTCCTTGGATTTAGTCAAAATTTTTATTCCTTTGACACTTCTTTCCAATGAGCTATCATGCACCCGAAATGAATATTTTATGCAAATGTTGTGCCCCTAGGAAGTTGATGTAAACAAATTACCACCTTGGGGCACACAAATGTTTTGGTGTTTCATCTTCTACAGTTATGTTTTTCAACATATAAGGTTCTTTATTTATGTTAAAAATACCACTATTTTGGCTTATTGTAATAGATTTTGGCAAATTCTTGTAACTATCATCTCTCTCTACTCAGAGTTAACTACCAGCATTCTAGACAGTTTGCTTTCTATAATATTTTGTTATTTCATTAAAAAGTTTAATTTTCACCATATTATTGTAATATCTATTATATTTATTTGTGTGGGTTCCTTTAAATTTCTTGCATTTCACTTCATTACTTGAACAACTTGGATCACAAACCTTATCAACTTATCTTTTTATTCTAATAAACCTTATATCTTGAGTTATAATCCTATTGTTGGAGATTATCTATACTTCAGGAGTTAAGGGTGATGTGTGTGACTTCTATATCTAGTTGTCACTTGTTTTTGGCCCATTATATGCTTAGTAAACTCTATTATTTACCTTAACTATGTTTTACGTCCTACACATCCATTTTTGGCCTAATTAACTAGAACTACAGGAGAGTTGCTTTTTGAGTAGGCATGCATAAGGAACCACATATGGTGTGCATTGTTCCTCTTTGTGAGAGTCCTATATTTTTTCCTCTCTATGAGAGTGCTATTTAATTGTCCTCAAGTAAATCAATGTAATACAAGTTGATCTGGATTGATATTTTAGCCACTTATTTTATTTGAGTGTTATTTCATTCTCTCTTCTATCTTATTGTCTTGTGATTGCTAGTGTATTTTTTTTGCAACAACTAAACCTTGTTTCATGGTATGAGAAATTTATGATACTAGGAATTCAAAAATATAACACTTTTATTGGTTGATAAAAAAAATTTATTTAGCTCTTGTGTGGCATATGTTCTAGCTGAAAGCATGGTTAGTTTCATGTATCTGCTCATTTTGTGTTTTGGTGATGTTAAAATTGTGTTTGGAGGGATTGTATATTTGTAATTTATAATTCTTTAGAATCGTTAAAACATATTGAGACTCATGATCTCAATATGAGTGAAGTTATTTAGTTAGAATTCATGACAAACAAATGGTAGATGAAGTCAAGAAGATCCAAGATGAAGATTGAACAAAGAAGAATGGGACACTTAGCATGTGCATGAATTCATAGGAATGAGAAGGAAAGTATCTCCAAGCTAGAAAATATCAAGTGTACATCCAACTCAAGATGGATGGATGGTTAAATAATATAGGATGCCGATGGATTAAAGAAACTATACCTCATTGGGATTATGAAATATGCATGTTAGGATTGCTATCTAATAGTTCTAAGGAGATCTAAAACTTGAAAGTTCATCATCATACCCTTCACGAGGGTTATGACACATTGCAAGTGCTATTGTTGCCCAATGATGTTAGGAACTTGCATTACAACGAGGAGGATATACTTTTCGAAGGAACAAGTAACAACCTAATGGGTTGAATCTTTCAATATGTTGATGATGACATTACCTAACAGATATTGATACAAATACTAATTAAATGGGGGTATTAGAGTGATTATTAACCCTTAGTTATCATATTGTTATTACGGGATTATTTATAATGCCATGAGGTTGTGGTTTTTTAATATATTGGTTATTGGAATATAGAGATTATCTCTAAATGAGTTGTTCTCTACTATTATTTAGAAGGTTGTTAGATCTAGTTGGATTATGAGATATATTCTCCAACGTGCTAGCCCCTAGATTGGTGTGTGGTTGGGATATTTTCCCAACTGGTTGTTAGTGTCATCGATATAATTTTTTAATTTTGAGACAATATTCATGTATTTATGTGTATTATTACATTGAGTTAATAGAAAGATCAACATAATATTTGGTGTGTAAATAATGACTACTCTCTCATTTCCTTATAAAAGGTGTTTGATGATTCCATTCATATTGTTTATAATTTTAATAATAATGTTGAAGAGTAATATTGAAGAAGAAAATGCAAATAAAAGAGATAAAGGATTACGAAGTTAAAAGTTAATCTATTAGTGAAATCATATAAAAACTATGTATTTTCCATAAAAGTTATGGAAGTGAATGATCATCAATTTTTTTGAATCTACACATGATGATTCTAAATAAAATGCAATATAATTATGGAGGAAGAAAATGGCTCTCTACATAAAAATAAGATTTGGTAGCTCACAATACTTCTAAAGGATAAAATTCTTAGAGAATGTAAAAGAATTCTAAAAATATATTTACTTTTATGGTGTAGTACTTGAAAAAAAATGAAGTGAGACTTTTCGTTGGTTGCATGAGAAATATTTATGATGATGATAGAGTTATTTATTATTAAAACAGGCATACACATTATTAGCATAGAATATTTTTTTGTTGTATTAATTCAAATTTTACAAAAAAATTAATGATGTAATGATGAAAGGAAACATAGTTGTAGCTATATATTTGGCTTTGTTTCAAGTACAATATGAAGGTATAGTAAGAAAATCACTCATAATTTTTTTTTTTTTAATCTTGGTATGGTAAAAAGAAATTCATAATAAGTTAAAGGGGAAATTTTTATAATTTTTAAAAATAAAAAATATTGAAAAATCATATTTAAATCTGTTGGCGGTGTTGGATACTTCCAACATACAGGGGTCTCTCCAATGTGAAGTCTCTATTAGACCTCACATTATTTGGAGTAGGAGCCCCATCTAGAGTATCGACTCAGCCACCATAACATAAAGTTTCTCTTTGGTTTCAACGAATAAAATAAGAGATTATATACATAAACCTTGAATAAGCAATTTGACATTTCGAAACACCGATTGTAATGTATAAAAGTAGACTTCCATGAAAAGGGGAGACAAAAGTGAGCCTTTATAAGGAAGTAATACAGTATTAACCTAAGAGAAACACACAAGAGTAGAGAAATATTCGTTAGTTATCTAGCAAAATAAATCACATAGACACAATGATCATTAGACTACATACTACAAACATCCAATAAGATAAGTACCAAGGCCATTGTAATAGTTCAATTTCCTTAGTACATATGAACAAAGCATATATAGCAAACATCTAAAGAATAGTCCTAATACATTCACAATACATGCATGAAAATCTGTTGGCTCATAGAAATTCAATTATAAGATGAAAGATCCAAGTATACGGTTACAATTGTGAGGCACTAGTTCCAGTAGTGGAACTTTAAGTCACTTCTTTCTTCTTCAAAGAATAGTTTTCTATACTATTCTAAGTAGAGAAACGAAGACTAGCTATCCAAAGCTTATGCCTCCAAAAGCCCCTTTCTTGAGTTATGAGGTTTCTATTATAACAAGAGGAATCACCTTTCATATCCTCATGACTCTTGGACTACCCTCACGACACTTGGACTTCTTAATATATCCTTTGGACTTTTAGCAAACTCTTGAACTTCTAAATGACATTTGGACTTCCCAGTTTGACTTTTGGAGATATATGACTATATGACTCTTCATGTTCGACATATGGTTCTTGGACTTCCACATATTACATTTTTTCCTTTTATTAAGAATACACCATTACATTCCACATGATGATGTAGCATGACACATGAACACACATTGACTATTATGATGACACTGGTACAAAATAAAACTTGACAATGATGACATGAAATTCATGATGAGGTGGCAATGCTAAGTTGTCTTCCTTGTTGCTTCATTTTGCATTCTTGATGATAGATATGATATATGCTTCATCTTTATGAAAGAGCCATATTATTTCTCATTTTCACCCTCCAAAGGGTCTTAATAAAGATCAGAATCCTCTAAGTCTACACGTGTTTCTTTATGCTTCCTCCTTGCTATATTCTCTTAAGAATCACCTTGTCATGCTAGGAAGGAACTCCTACCAATGAAAATCATTGATGCCAAGGAAAAATCAGTCCAGAAACATCTATTCTATCTCTACCTAACTTATGAAATAATCTGCACCATGATAGGATTATGAGAGGGTTAAAATAAGAAGGCTTGATTAAGGGGACGTGGTAAAACTTATCAAGGATCACAATAGGCCTTTAAGGTGTTCTTGTGTGCTCCAACACAAGAGAGAGAACTCAAGGGTATAGGGCATAGGTCTGAAGCATGAAGGAGAATCATTTGTTGGTTCAAGATGTTGTTCATGTGCTCAAGGAAGCTGAGGAGAGTGCAAGGTCGCGCATTGAAGGGATGAAGTGGTTAGGCTTCAAGCCTTCCAAGTGCGCTCATGCACTCAAGAGCAATAAGGAGGGTGCAAGGGTGCACACCAGAGGGATGAAGGGGTCAGGCTTCGAGCCTTCGTAGTGTGGTTGTGTGCTTAAGAGGAAATAGGAGGGTGCAATTCTCAGAGCTAAAGGAGTGCACTCAAATAAAGGCTTCAGGGTTTATGATTGCACCACGTGTTATTTAAGAGAATGATGAAGCCTTCTTGATTTAAGAGTGCTCCAGGTGCTCAAAAGGAAGGATGAGGGCTTCGTGCTTCAAGAATGCACCATGTGCTCAAAGGCTTTAGGCTTCGTGAGTGCACCATTTGCTCAAACGGAAGGATGAAGGCTTTGTGCTTTAGCAATGCGTCATATGCCTTAAGGCTTCGTGCTTCGTGAGTGTTCAATGTTCTCTAAGGGCAGGCTTTGTGCTTGATGAGTGCGTCATGCACTCAAAAGTTTCAAGCTTCAGGAGTGTGCCATGTGATTTTTTAAGAGATAGGGGATCTTCATTGTTTTGAAATATGCTTCATTGTTTCAAAGTGTGCTTAAAGCGTCCTTTTTGTTATGAAGTTTGTTTTTTTACTGAGTGTTTGAATGTTCTTTATCGTTTCTAATTGTGCTTCATTATTTCAAAGTGTGTTAAGGCTTGGGAGAGCATAGTTCTCTCTAGCATTGACTACTTTTTCATTTAGAATGTGTTGTTCACTAAGGGAGGCAACACATGGCTAGGTGACTTATCCTTAGGAAATACCAATGCACTGTGAGAGGGAGAAGACCTTAAAAAATACTTAGTGCAAAAGTATTGGAGGAAATATATGTCAATGAGGATCATGAGTAAGTTGTGTTCATCACTTAGTAAAAGGGTTAATGACTTTAGAACTTGCACTGGGCTGAAGGACAAAGAAGATCTCTCAAAATGGCTAAGTGTGGGACAAGTAGAGTAGGAGAAAGAAACCCATCCTAACACGATTCAAACATGGACTGCACACATAAATGCCAGCAATACAAGCCAACGAAATGCATAGGACTCATGAACAATAGTCATACCATAGAAAAGCAATAAAGAGACACCCATTTCTAAGTGTGACAATTGAAACAACACATTACAACACTTAGAACACAAGTTACGATAGATGTGATGACTATCAAAAAAAGGTGCACTAAGTTTTAGGAATGTGTCTAGTGCATATTCCAATGATATGTAAGACCACCTAATGTAGAAGAGTGTGCCAGAACTGACTTTACTGATATGCAAATGTGTGACACATGCAGGAGTTAAAACACAAAAACAACACCTGCCACAGGAGGACAAAATGAAGATGACACTTGCAAAATGTGAACGACCTTGGAAGCAACAAAATCCAAAGTGAAAATAACATGAAAATAACACTTATACAGTAATGCGAGGAAAAGAAACAACAGCAGATGTGAAATCAAAATTGCATAAAAGACGACAATTGAGGAAACTCACCAAAATGGAAGTACAAACACAACAAAGTGAGGGGGGATCTCAATAAAAGTGTGCACTGACTATCAACATGAGTTGAACATCACCCAGGTCGCATCTTGATGGACAGTTCTATGATTGTCCAAGCTTGCATAAAGGAAGTGTTCTCATGAACTCATCGAACACTGAGCATGTGTGTGCAAGTGACTTAATAGTTTAAAACAAGGAAGAAGACTTAAACACTTTACAAAACATCAAATGACTATGGAGTAACCATAAGACGACAAACCGTAAGATCTTCAGTAGGATCCAAAATTCAAGTGTGAGAAAATTTTGTAGGGTGTTGATCACAGCGTCAACAAAATCTATAAAGACAAAAAACACCATTTTGTTAAGGAAAATCTTAACCAACACATATGTCAATCAATATCCATGCTCATGGTTGCATTTGTTGGTTAATTTCAACACTTTGTTACCATAGTTGGAGATTGATCCGATATATAACATTCATATCAATGTAATAATTTGATCTATTTTTGGAAAAATAGTCCAATTTCCCATCCAATTTTTTAGTTCCAACGATGAACTGATGATCATAATATTGGAATTCAACAAATTGCATTGCATTTTTTTTTACCAAATATGATGACTAAAACTGCACATATATTTACACAACAAAATTAAATTTGTCTAATTTGGCAAGACATTGGTTGGAAAGAGATTCAAGTAAATTTATACTCAATATGATCATTGAAATTGCATATATCTTTACAAAACATGTTAAGTTTCTCCAATTTGGAAAGATATTGGTTTCATATAGTCATTTTATTGAAAGATATTGAAAGTTTTGAATTTTTAATGTTATTTTTTCAATTACCAATTTAGTATTTTTTTTCTTAATTTAGTTGTAGGACACTCTAATTATATAGACTGAACAACTTAAAACTATTTTTCTTTTCAAAATTTTAAGTGAATTTCAGGAAAAATCTATCAAAAATGAAAAAAAATCACTTCATTAAACTACGGCCCAATTAACCTAAGCCTAAATTGACAACAATGTTATAAATATTCAAATTTTATGACGACTACTTCAATACGGCCATTAAAGATGAATCACAATGTAGTTGTTCATGATTATGATAACAACAATGATTAAAGTCCACTAAGGCCTAAATCGTCTATATAACCTTAAGAAGGTAATATTATTTAGAATTTTTTAGCATTTGATTTCTATGCTCAGAAAAAAATTCAAAATCACCATAGTTTTATTGACTTAAAAAGTCAAGAAGTTTGGTAGTGTGACAAATATTTCGAAATTTAAATCTAATGTGAGTATAAGTTGGACATTCTAATATAAAATGCTTTTCATCTTCTACCATGTTAGTGTCACAAAGGTAATAGACTCTTCCACCCATGGTGTTTTGGGAATTTACCAATGTCTAGTTTCACTATGAAGCTCATGAGAATTTGTTCTTATATTAACAATGCTTATTTTCTTCTTTACACTAGTCAAGATAGAGAGATATTTTTTATTTTCAAGATTTGGATTGATCACCTCCTTATAATATCTTAGTTCTCTTTTTCCCTTTAGGTTTTTATCATCCCACAACTTCTCCCTAAATTTTGATGTAAAAATATTTTTAATACTATCCTTATTCTACAAAATGATCTCCTTTCTCTCCCAATATTCTAGCCTAGATTGGGCATCCTAATGCTACCCCTACTTGGCATCCTATTGCTACCCAAACTTGAGATGAAGATGGCATTTTTTTCAAGGCTTAGAAGAAATTTTAGGAAACCTCTCATCTTTCATGTTCTTTAACTTCTTGTTATACATAAGCTAACTATTCATAGCCATTCTATCAATGGGGTAAATAATTGCTTTAATCAAGAGGATCTGATATGGTGTATTGTCTTTTATCTTGATATTATAGGTTATAAAATTATTTTGGAAATGTTCTAACCTCCTCCATGTATCTCTAGATATATTGCAACTCCAAGCCTCACATCCATATAAAATGATATGAGTGATGAGAATCTCAAAGACTAGTTTCTTTTTATCCTAAATACAAATATATACTTACTTATAATTACTTTCAAGCCCATAATAAGTTTTCCATCCTTTACTTATCACTTTCTCAATGCTATAATTAGTTGAGTTTGTGATGGATACCCATTCAAGATATTTGCATGAAGGAACTTCCTCTAAGTTGTCATTGTCATATATGAAAGTATCATATGTGATATTTCTAAATTTAACTATCATGACTTATGTTTTGTGAGGTATTTACAATCATACCCATATTGGAACAAAACTCTTGGAAGATTCTTATTTGCATGTCAAGATCATAATGAATCCTTGCCAAAATAGCAACATTGTCAACATAAATTAGAGTAGTTATGACTATACCAATGAGCACGAGACCAACACAACATCCATCTTCGAACCATTTTTCTAACTTATCAATAAGTATGTCAAAAAGAGTTGGGGACAAGGGACAAGTTTGCTTGACTCAAAGATTGCAATTAATTTCTTCCAACCACCTTGCAATGGTCCTAAACTTGGCAATAACATTTTCATGCAAACTTGTCACAACCACCCTCATCCAACCTTTTACACAAGTTTGTCTTTGGAACAATATCAAAGCTTTTCTAAAATAAATAAAATGACAAAAAATATTAATTTCATTATTGTGACACTCTGCAATAAACAAGGAACAAGTTTGCTTGATTCAAATATTGCAGTTAAATTCTTCCAACCACCTTGCAATGGTCTTAAACTTTGCAATAACATTTTTATGCAAACTTATCACAACCACCCTCATCCAACCTCTTAAGCAACTTTATCTTTGGAACAATATTAAATCTTTTCTAAAATATATAAAATAATAAAAAATATTAATTTCATTATTGTGACACTCCACAATAATCTTAAGAGTAACTACATGATTTACACTTAAATGATATCTACTAAAACAAGGGAGCTACTGCCGTAGCGGTAGTCCCTGCCCGGGGGTGCAAATTAGAGTAAATAAAGGCTTTGAATGAATCCGTCGACCTGTGGATGCGGTCCAAGCTGGCTTGCTCTGTATGCTTAGAATAGTATTAAGTAACAGTGTTAGAAAACAAAACAACAGTCTTCCATTAACGCTTATTCCACACGGACTTTCTTTAACTCTGCCTCGCTACCGGCCTGACTCTCCATTGCTCAATACTTCCATCCCTCCTCACATTCTTACCCACGCGTGACTTCGAATCAAAGCAAACCCACCAGGTATTATTATTATTATGATCATTAAAGGGACATGAATGAATGAATTAATTCCTGCTCTGCTATTCTCTTCTTTTAACCGGAAACCATGAACAATCTCTGTTAAAAAGCTTTAATGGAGGTAATACCAGAGGCCGGTACTGGCTGTGTATTGCTCTGTGTGTTGTGTGCTATTTTATTTGAAGGTGGGTTTTCAGGAGCACTCGGCTTGAGCTCTCTGTATTGTGTCTGTTTTGTCGCCCCTTTTGATTTTTGTTTGAAGGGGAGAAATGAAATGTTAAAAAGTTTGTTGAATTTAATTCACGCAAGCAGTGTGACGGCGTATTGAATTGTAGTACTACCATGCATGACGGCACCTGTTGAGGGATTCCTTTTTTTCCTTTTTCTTTAGAGAGTCATATGGTGTGTGTGTGTGTTTACATGAAGTCTTGACTGAGTGATTTACATGGCGATTCTTTACAGCCCCTTCTCACAAATCCTCATGGTTTAATGCGCAGAATAGAGGTCCGGCGTTCGAAACCCGGGAGAAGAGGTTTGTTCGGCTTGTTCTCATTTTTCCGCCCAAAGGCCTTTTTCTATGGATTTCCAGATTTCCCCGCTCTACTGTCCGGATAGCTCTGAGGCTTGGGGTGCCGTCGGGGAGGCGTTTCACATAGACGACCTCCTCGACTTTTCAAATGACGACATTGGGGCCCCTATTCAGAACGACGAGGAGAATAGCTCAGAGTCTACAGAGGTCTCGGCTGGTTCTGCCGAAGCGAATTATTCTTCGGTAACCCAAGTTACAGAGGAGCTTCCTGCTGCCGAGCTCTGCGTTCCTGTAAGTTTTCGAATTTTCGGGCAATTTTTTTTTGTTTAGCGGTTTCTTTGGTTCTTTGGCTTTTTCGTTTGTCTGACTGTATTTCTTGTTTTATTTTTTTAACAGATGGACACCCTTGCGGACCTGGAATGGCTCTCGACCTTTGTGGAGGATTCTTTTATGCCGGAATTGCCTTCCGCCTGCGGGCCTACCAGCGAGCAGGTTCCGTTAACAGACGGAAACAAGACAGCCTCTGATGATAATGATGAACCCAAGCCACGGAGCTGCCAAGCCAGCTTTCTTGCGGCATGCAACAAATGGATTCCGGTGAAGGCACGGAGCAACAGGCAGCAAAGAAAACTTAGGATAAAAAACTTAGGCTAAATTAAGTTGTGCGAAAGAGCGCAGGGAGAACTTAGGATAAATTGAGTTGAGCGCAAGTTGAGCGCATCGGGTGACGTGAGGCTGGCAATAAGACCTCCAAACAAAAACTTTGGCTAAAATTTTTTTGCGAGGAAACTGCGCAGCCAAAACTTTGGTTAACTAGTAAATAACCGGTGCATATTTGCGGTCAACGCATCAACTAATAGCCAGTTGACTGCGTATCGAACGCTAATAGTCCCAGGCAGGGACTAATAACTCTTCTTTTCCGAAATAGTTCCATATTATATGATTCAATATAATAATCCTATAATTATTAGAGGAAACATTTCTTACTCCGACTTTTTGAAATAAATACAATAAAACTTTAAAAAACTTATTTTACTACCAAATTCATACTAAAGAAATCTTATAAAAATTAAGGATGGACTCTCCTTCAAAGTTTCCGCTTAATAACATTATCGACCAGTGGCTATCCATTAACACTGGCCATCCAAAAGAGTCATGTAAAATTTTGACCTATCAAAGCTGAATATCTTCCTAACTCTATATTAATTGGAGGGTTGCTTGATGCGTAATGTGATTGACCATGATATTCCTGGTGCCCTTAGCTCATTGCTGCATGCGTCAAACATGCAGCAACCTCGCTTTACATGTATTTTTAATCGAATCATAACTAGATTATAAGCATTACTTTTACATTTATTTTTAATCAAATCATAAAAAAATTACATTTAGTTTTGCATGCGCTTGTCAAGGATGTGTTTAAAGAAACAATAAACGAATTAGAAAATGATATCGATTTAGGTAAAGCGATGATCTAAATAATATCTAAGAACCTAAGAACCATAAGGTATTTATTTCAAACTATTTGGCAATAAAAAGATTGCATTTAGTTTTGCATAAGAACCACAGAACCATAACTTAATTATTTCAAAGTTTTTGGCAACCGTAATAGGGTTGAAGGACTCTTTAAAATTAAAACGGTTTCTCAAGTGGATTTTTACCTAATTAGCCTAAGCAATCCATTATTGATGAGTAATTTATAAGAACAATAGTTTTCTATAGGAGGAAACCATGTGAGCAGTCCATTATTATGAGTAATTTATAAGAACAATGTTCTTCTACATGGAGGAATCCATCACTATAACTTAGTAATTTAGAAGAGAAATGTAATATTGATTTTTTTTATATGGTAGATTTTGTTAAATCTTTGGTGGGATAAGTTTTAGAAATGAAAATTTGAGAAATAATCTATAAAATTATTGGATTAGATAAAATTAGCTTTCAATTTATATAAAAAAAATTGCAAAATTAATAGTATTTATAAATGATCGGAAAAAATTGGAAAGTCAAATTTAATAATATTTACATTAATATTGTTTGAACTATTTGCAGATGTTGGATATGAAAGATAGGGAGTAGGCATGTGCAATTTTTTTTATGCAAATGATATTATGTTGCAAAAAGATAGATTTTTTTCACAAATAAAGTAGAAAGATAGTTATTAAAAATATCTTGATATCTTAAATAAATGTCGCATCCATTCTTAAATGAGAGTTAACGTAAGAAAACAAAAGTATTCGTAATAATTATATAATCATGACAATCAAATTTGAAAATGGTAAGTAGTTCCTCTTCACAAGTATTTCGACCTTGAATTCGTTAGGTCCCTATAATACTAGTGTAGCCCCCATATTGTTATTGTTGTGCCACATAGAAACTCATTATTGTTATTTTTGTGTCATTATATTATTATTGTTGTGTAGGCCCAAATTATATCTTGACCCTTTTGACTCCTATATATACCAATTAGGTCTTTTCATTTGAATCATCTAAGAATTATTCATTTATGTGATGTAAAAGGAAGGTTCACCCTTAGAGAGAATTATTTTCAAGTTGTTGATCTATCTTTTCTTCTGTTTTGTGATCTCGTCACATAACATTTGGTTTCAGAGCTCTGGATCATAGGGTTTCACTTCTTCAAACAACTCATCTAGGAATTTTCACTATAACTTTTTTCTCTCGAGGTTTCGAAAGCTAAAATTTTGACCACATGGATCTTCGAAAACATGATGAACATCATGTAAAAATTTCATACATTGTTTTACTATATTTTCATAGATATGGTCTAAGGAAGTTAGGGTTTCTGCATGCTCCAAAATTCAGTCTCAAACAGGTGTTTCTAGGAAAATAATCATAACTTTCTCTTCAAAGATCGGATTTGAATTTCATAAAAAATGACAGAAGTTACACATATTTTAGTTTATTTGTATCAATTTTAGGGCCAAATATTAAAATAATGACACATGGCATACCATACAAGTTTTCTCTATTGAACTAGTCCATAATGAGGCCATCGTGGGAGATTTGGCATAAATTCCTTTTAAAGAATACAATCTTGGTCTAACTAGTGGGGTTAAAAAGAATACATAGAGGGATACCTAGGGATGAAATTTCATACCTTGGGAGGCTGAAATTATAGAGATACACTAGTTTCAATATCGAGCTCTGAAAACAAGAAAAACATGTGTATTTTTTTCAATTTGCATATATTTTGTGTGAAATTTCAGTTTGATGTGATTCAAAGGCATATTGAAGAACATATATCATTATTTGGTTCTACAATGTCTTGAAACAAAAAAAATGGATACACCTAGTAAGCCAATAAAAAGCTCTAGTATGACACATGAAGAATAAGAAGAAATGAAACATGAAACATCAAAATTATGAGACCAAGTGCAACAATTTCACTCTCACAAAGATTAACCAAAGGTGAATTGGAAGCAATGATGACTCTTAAGATGGATGTTTTAAATTGGAAATGGATGGTGTCGAAGCAAAGATAAAAAGGACATGGGAGTTTTGTATGATAGTTTAAAAGCAGACATGGAAGCAATTTGAAGTCAAGACGAAAGGGTTAAAGAAATGTTTGACAATTTTGTTGCAGGAAAGGCTTCGTAGTGTGAAAACGAGTATGAGGACAAAAGGAAAATGAATTATGATTATAGATACACCAACAAAGGGTTGAATATTTACCACATTCCAATCATTGATTGATATGAGGAAGTTTGATAGAAAGGATTTGGTAACATGGATACTACAAATGGAGCTTTTCTTTGATCTACACAATGTGCAATGCACAAAAAAGTTACACATTGCATATTTATATTTAGAACCAAATCAATTTGTATGGTATCAAATACTTTGTTCTCATAAATCACTAGTCACTTGGATAATTTGTATGGAGGAATTTATAGCACATTGTGACAATACAAAGACAAATACCTTCTTTACCTAAATAATAAATCTTAAACAAAAGTGCTCAGTTGAGGAGCACATTGAGGACTTTCAAAGATTGAATATCAAGGTAATTGATATTCCATAGGAGTGTGTGATTGATGTCTTCATAGGGACTTTAAAGGATATCATCCAACATGAGGTTGCCTTTGAGAACCGAACTCATTGGAGAATGCATCTAGGGTGGCAAGAAAAGTTGAAAACAAAATTATGGCAACAAGGAGGTCTACCACTCAAAACTATAAAGATGGAAGTGTTCTTGTTCCTAGCTTCCCAGAACCTATAAGGTGTATACCACAAAAAATAGAGGAGAAAAGATCAAAATGTATCTGTTATAGTTGTGTTAGAAAATAAACTAAAGGTCATAAGAGTGTTGAGAAGAAATTATTTTATAGAGATTGTGAAGAGGTGAAATAAAAGGAACAAGAAACATCAAAAGAAGAAGATATACACTAGGAAACAACCATAGGGGTTGAAAAAGAATAAATGAATATGACCATATCTTGTAATGCATTGATGGGAATTACCACTCAAACTCTCAAGATATAAGGATATATCAAGAAGAAAAAGGTAAAAATGTTGATTAATTTAGGTAGCACTCATAATTTTATTCATTGTAAGATAGTCAAGGATTTAAATATATTTCTATACCGAGCACCAAAGTGTCAAGCGATGGTTGAAAATGGAGGAAAAATAAATTGCTTAGGGAGTGTCATAATATCAATCTAACCACGGGGGAATTTGTATTGAACAATCCAATGTGTTCCGTTCTAACGGTTAGTGCAGATGTTGTATTAGGAGTCTAATGGACACAATCTTTGGGGACAATAACTTTTAATTTAAAATAAAGTTTCTTGAATGTTTTCTTGGAAGGAACGGAAATTTAATTAAGGATTATCATAGGGAAACATGGGAAGATAATTAGATCTACTGGAATGACAAAAATTTTGATGAAGGAACAATAGGGGTAATTACAATATTATGTTCACTAGATGTTCAAATGTCTAAGTCATCCATTTCTCGAGATATATAAAGAATCCCTGACAATCATTATAGAGTATTTGAGACTCCCAAAGGTCTCCCACCTATTCACAATCATGATCATGATATTCACTTGATTTCAAGAAGTGTTCCTCCAAACATTATCCCCTCAAATATCCTTATGCCTAGAAGAGTGAAATGAATGTATGCTTACAGAAATACTAGAGGCAAGTATAATTCAAAACTAGACAAAGTTATTTCTCTTCTCTAGTAGTATTGGTGCATAAGAAGGATGGATCATGGCGTATGTGTTTTAATTATAAAGAGCTCAAAAAGCTCACTATTAAAGATAAGTTTCCCATTCCCTTAATTGATGAATTGTTGGATGAACTAAATGGACCAATTTACTTCACAAAGTTGTATCTTCGTTTAGGATATCATCAAATTAGAATGAAGACAAAAGACATTCCAAAAACAACGTTTAGAAATCATGAAGTTAATTATGATTTTTTGGTCATGCCTTTTGGCCTTAGTAATTTGTTCCTTCCACATTTCAAGGTTTGATGAATTCCACTTTCAAACCCTTCCTTAGAAAAATTGTGTTAGTATTTTTTGATGATATACTAATCTATCGAAAGTATTGGAAATAGCATATTCAACATGTTAACAAAGCGCTCAAACTATTGGAGGAGAAGCAATTGCATGCAAAATCCTCCAAATGTTTTTTGGAGTATGGGAAGTGGAATATTTGGGTCATATTGTATCCCATGAGGGTGTTAAGGCAGAACCTAACAAAATTAAACCCATCAAGGAATGGAAAATCTCCATAACATTAACGCATCTTCGAGGATTTATCAGGATGATAGGGTATTATTGCAAATTTGTTAAGAATTATGGTAATATAGTGACACCTCTAACAACATTATTGAAGAAAGATTCCTTTTTTTGGCCTCCAAAAGCAACTAAGGTCTGTAGACATCTTAAACATGCAATGTGTAGAGCTTCGGTATTAGCTACACTAGAGTTAAAAACAACATTTATTGTGGAATGTGATGCTTTAAGAAATGGCATTGGTGTTGTTTTAGTGCAACAAGGAAACACTATTTCTTTTGAAAGTCATCCAATTAAGGGAAAGTATTTACAGAAACCTATTTATGAGAAGGAAATGTTGGAAATAGTACATGTGCTAAAGAAATGGTGCCCTTACCTAATGGGAAGACACTTCAAGGTAAAAAAAAAAAATCATCATGTCTTAATTACTTCTTAGAACAAATATTATCTTTCGAAGAGTAGAAAAAATGGGTCGTATGCCTTTGAAATCATCTACAAAAAGAGAAGAAAAATATTGTTGCATATGCACTCTGAAGAAGGGATGAGGATGTGGAAGCATTTCTTTGTGCCATTTCCATTATCCAACCAGAACAGATAATTGAAGCAAGAGATGAATGGAAGAATGATGAAGAGGTATGGATGCTCATTTAGAATTGCAACAAGATCTCAGTGCATCTAATTCATTTATTTGAAAAATGATTCATTGTGGTACAAAGATCACTTATATCTATGTAAGAACTCCCAACTTAAACAAAAGGTTATTTTAGAATTTCACTCCTCTCCTATAGGAGGGAACTCAAATTTTTTTAGAACTTACCATGGTTCAAGAAGGAATTTTTTTGGGATGGACTTAACTCTAGTATTCGAAAGTTTGTGGTAGAATGTTTAGTTTTCCAAGAAAATAAAGTTAAGACAATTAATACTGCAATTCTTTTACAACCATTAGCCTTCAAATTCAGCATTGAGAAGAGGTCTCAATAGATTTTATCACAAGTTTACCAAATTCTGAAGGAAAGATTCTCATCGTGGTGGTAATTGATATGCTTACCAAGTATGCACACTTTTATGCACTATCGCATCCTTCAAGTCCAATACAGTTGTTATTGCATTTATGTAAATTGTTCAAAATCTACATGGAAACCCAAAGATTATTGTAAGTAATAGAGATCCCATTTTCATTATAATATTTTGGACAAAGTTATTTACTTGTGTTGATACTCAATTAGCTCATATCTCATATTATCATCCTCAATCTGATGGGAAAACTAAGGCAGTGAACAAATATTTGGTAGGATATCTTCATTGTTTTGTATCTAATAAACAAACATAATGGATCAAGTGGTTACACATGGGTGAATCATGGTATAACTCTTCCTTCCATACCGTAGCAAAAATGACCCCATTTATGGTGCTTTATGGATATCATCTATCGTCCATCACATTGTCTTTAAGAGAAAATTATAAGGCTCAAGTTGTGTGTTAGAAATACTGAGGGGGGGGGTTGGTAAATATTTAATTCCTATTAATATTAAATTGAACATTCATAAATTTAGACATCAATTTCCTTTAAGCAACTAATTTATGTACGCACAATTAATGAACACAAACAACGTACATGTACATTACTTGATTTTTCACAATTTTATAAATTTATCTAAATCATTATATCATTAGCCATACATTATGCAATAACCATGAGAAGTATTCATCATAAGAGAATATAAGAAGGAAACCTAATTTGGGAGAAAAAACATCATTTTTTGTTGTCTCTTATTATTATTATTATTATAAATAAAATTCTTCTTACATTCTGCACAATAGCAGACTCTTACAGTTGCAGGCTCCTATCTATAGTCAATTCAAGCCAAAACATCTTCCAAACATCTAGACCAAGACATCCTTAAATGTCAACACCAAACTATACAAGGCTCTCTAAATATCAATTCACTATCATAACAAAACAACACCACAAACCATGTCCAAAGTTAACTGAGAATATATACAGAAATGCCATTAAAGGGGCCTATGTATATATACATTTATTATGCACAAAAACAACTTACAACTCTAAGTTTACTATGTTTAATATATTAATACTTTTCTGCAATACGATCATCAAGATGTCACAAACAAAGTCATTCAAACATTCCCCACAATAAGTTAATCAAGATGCTAAATGCCAATCCATTCAAACCTTTTCTGTAACAATTTTATCAAGATTCCAAATGCCAAGCCACTCAAATCTCATCTACAATCAATATAATTATAAATTAGTAGCAAAAAAATTTGTCAACTAAACACTCTCATGTATCACAATAACAAAAATCAACCAAAACCAACAATAGACATCAATATTAATCAATCCACATTAACTCAGATAGTATACGCTACTTTCACAAGGATGATCCATGTATGTACGGATTATTAAAGAACAAAACCCATGTATTAATTTCATTATATTAAAACTCTCATTAATGAAAAAACAATCTCTGCAAGTACAACTTAATGCAATACAAGTCGATAAACATGTGGTTATTCTGTAACAACAATCAGACCCTATTTGTTCCAAACTCTCTATGAATCATATGAATGATAGTGACTAAAACAATGAAAACCCTAGAATAGGAATCTGTGAAACCAATTGTAGAGGACAATGGAAAGGCAATGAACAACATTATTCACTTTAGATTCATGGACTTTTGTACTCCATCCTGCACACAAATCATATTAGAACATTCAAATCTACAAACTCCTACAACACAAAGATCAACATTTCTTAGTCACTGCAGAAAACAAACTTAGCTTTCCCTCATATTGTATCGTTGATTTACATCAGATCTACACAATTATCCTATCTTCAATCCTTATTCCTTAGTTCACACTTGTCTCAAACCAAATCAAATCACATAGCTCATAAAAAAATACACACATAATTGATTAATATGCCTCTCCTTTCATAATCTCTTTTCCTTTCTAATACCACAAGAAAATCCCTTGGATTTGTTGGTGGGAATAGTTGACCGAACCAAATAGATGTTGCTAACACAAAATTGTGGGAGATTACCATGGGAAATGTTCATGGCTTTTTATTTTCGATGTCTAGGGTCATGTATGTGACTCTTGTTCATGAAACATGTGTATATTCAACTCTTTTTCATGATACCATCATATATGTGACTCTTGATACCTTAATATACGTGACTCTTGTTCTTGATACCTACGTATACATGAATTTCTATCACAAAAATGGCATATGGTTCACAAACTTCATCTTTTTCAATCTACTTCAAATGAAACCTTTGAATAAGCTACCAATACTCTTCCTTGTCCTCTACAACACTTGTAAAACCATTCATATTAGCTACAACACTTCAATAAACCACTATAGTTCCTTTGTAACCATCAGGGCTCTTGCAAGACTTATACAATCATTAATCGCATTCTCCATCCAGGATTTAGCTAGTTACATTAGTTTTTCACTCAATCATAATGTAGAAAGAATACCATGAGGTTGACATTAAGGACAAAACATTAGCCATAATTTCAAAAATCTCCCCCTTTAGACTTGATTTCAACCTCTTGCAAAAGCCCAAGTCCTTCCCTCCCCATTTGACATCAAGGGAAAAGGGTAGGACCAAGTTGAGAGAAGTCCCTTGCCCCCCCTAAAATGTTCAATGCTATAAATATGATCTGTTGGTGTAAAATAAAGAATTTGGCTACAAGATATGACAATGAGCTCTCATGTTGGACATGCTCCCACTGAGCATATATTGGACCTTCCAGAGATATGCAATGAAGTACAAGTATTTATGAAGTACATACATGGTTGTACATAAATACATATGAATGTTATATACTTCTCCTATAAGCATGACTATCATTAACCACTGAATCTATCAACCCAATTTTACATCAATCACCCAAAGAAACAGGGTTAAATACATGACATGACTTTGATCCCTAGTAGCCCATACATGACTAAATTTGAGAATGTTTACAACATGGATCTCTTCATGATACATACATAAAAATATGATGATACATAATTATACCTGTGCTCTTGTTTCTTCATGATCAACATTCAAGAGATCCATCAATAATAGCATATGATATCAGATTTATTACTTTCCATGATACTCATCAACAAGATATGTGATGATAAAGAAGACCTACAGTAGCACAAGCCATTAAGTATAATACAATTCATCATCAACCTATTGAATATCAATCAACATCGACCATGGCATAGTGTCAACAACATATATATCTTCCAAAAGTAAGCAATGCATTAAATTAAAAATGTAATAAGATTGATCATGGAAATAGAGAACATAAACTCATCATAGACAAAATTATGTAATAAACCAATGTCAGATAAGTAGTTCCCAAGAAACAATAATGTTAAAAATGAGCCATTGGAAGCATAGAAGATGTTCCCCCTGAACCTGTGTCAACTCTTCATCACCAATCGTGATCATATTATATCCTCCTCATCAATGAAGATGACAACAAGAAATACATCAAAGAATACATCAAAGAAACAATAACATGCAGTTTACATTGTTCCTGTTCCTATCTATGAGAGTGGTATTTAATTGTCCTCAAGTCAAGCAATGTAATAAAAGTGAATTCAAACTAATATTTTATCCACTTAGTCTATTTAAGTGCCATTTCATTATCTATTCTCTCTTATTGTCTTGTGATTTCTAATAGTTGTTTGTCACCACTAGATGTTGTTTCATGGTATTAGAGAATTTATGATATCAGGGATTAAAAAATATAACACTTTTATTAGTTGATAACCCTTTTTTATTTGGTTTTGTGCGACCTATGTGCTAGTTGAATGCATGGTTAATTTAGTGGATCTATTCATTTTGTCGGTTGGTGACGTTAAAATTGTATTTGGTGGGGTTCTATATTCATACTTTATAATTCTTGGAATCATTAAAATATATTGAAACTAAAGATCTCAATATGATTGAAGTTATTTTGTTAGAACCAGTGATGAACAAATGATAAGTGAAGTAAGGAAGATCTAATATGAAAATTAAACAAAGATGAAAGAAACACTTAGCATGTGCATGAATCCATAGGAACAAGAAGGAAAGTATCTCCAAAGTTAGAAAGGATCAAGTGTAGGTTCACCTCATGATGGATGATAATTTAAATAGTTTAGGATGTCCACAAAGAAAAGAAACTACATGTCATTGGGGTTATGAAATATGCATGTGGGGATTTCTATCCAATAGTTCCAAGGAGATCTAAAACCTAGAAGTTCATCATCAAGCCTTTATGAGGGTTATGAGATATTTCAAGTGTTCTCTATCTTCAATGATGTTAGGAATTTGGATCATAGTGAGAAGGATATACCTTTCAGAGGAAAAGGTGACAACCAAACAAAGTTTGAAGCTGGAAAGATGTTGACGATGACCTTACCTAACATATATTGAGACAAGTACTCATTAAAATGGGGTGTTTGGGGAATTATTAACCCCTAGTTATCTTATTTTTAATATGGGATTATTTATAATACCATAAGGTTATTGTTTGCTAATGTACTAGTTCTTGCAATGTAGAAATTATCTCTACATGAGTTGTCTTCTACTATGGTTTAGAAGGTTGTAAGATTTAATTGGATTATGAGATATCTTCTCCAACTTGTTAGCCCCTAGATTGGTGTGTGATTAAGATATTTTTCCAATTGGTTACCTATGTCATTGAGATAATGTGTTTATTTTAATATAATGTTCATGTATTTATATGTACTATTAGATTGATTTAATTGAAAGTTCAACACTATTTTGGTGTGTGAAATAATGACTACTCTCCTATTTCCTTACAGAAAATCTTGATTTTTGCAAATAATTAAATTTATAATATTATGTCGATTTATTTTCTTTATATATTTTTTTAATAATAATGTTGATAAAAAATTAACTGAGTGAGAAAAAAATACCAATAAATATTTTACTTCGATATATTTTTACAAGTTAACGATCCATAAAATTATACAAAAACTATTTCTTTGTGGCCAAAGGTAGTTATCATATCATCAAAATTTTTAATATGCATTTGGTGATCCTTAAACAAAAATGCAATGTAATTGGTGTAGTACTAAAAAAACATGAAGTGAAGTTTTTTTAATTGTATGAGAAATTTTTATGTATAAATATAATATTTTTTGGTTAAAGCAATATTTATTATAAAATAAATATATATATATATATACTATATGGGTTTTATTAATAATTTTTTGACTTATCACATGTGTTTATTACATATTAAATAATACTTTTTATGTAATTATGTATTGGAAAATATTTTTAAAAATCACATTATTTAATTTTTTACCAATATAAAACCAATATACTTTTTCAATTTCAAAAACCCCTATTTCTACTAAATCTTATAGATATCCATTTTTCATTAACATTTTTATAAAACCCATGTAATACATTATTAACCATTTTTTTTTAATTATAATTGAAATTGAATAAATAATAATATGAAAAGAAACATAGCTCATAAAACCTTAACCAACACATACGCCAATCAGTCTCCATGGTCATGGTTGTATTCGTTGGTTAATGTCAGCACTTTGTTAATATTAATACTGGAATTCTACGCATTTCTTTGGATTCTTACATAACTAACTGCGCACATATTTACAAAACGAAGTTAAATTTGTCCAATTTTCACCCGATATTGGTTTGAAGGAATTTTCGCAAGATATTGGTTTGAAGGAGAGCCAATGGATTCTCTACACTATATTATTATTGAAATTGCAGATATATTTACAAAACACATTAAATTTGTCCAATTTAGCAAGAGGTTGGCTTGACATAGTAATATGATACAGTGAATTTTGTTGAGAGATGTTGAAGTTGTTAAAAGGTTAAGTTTTAATGTTATGTTTAAGGGATTAATTTAGTAATTTTTTTAAATTAGGTAATATGATTTTGATGAGATTGTCATGTTTTATTATTAAAATTGTATTTTTAAATATAAAAAATGAATTAACACAAAATATTGGAATGTTTTAATTATATAGACTCAATAATTTAAATTTATTTTTTTCAAAATTTTAAATATTTTCAAGTGAAATCTATTAAAAATAAGAAAATGTCACTTCATTAAACTATGGCCCAATTAACCTAAGTCTAAATTGAGTACGATATAATCATTCAAATTCTATGATGACCATCTTAATATGGACATTGAAGATCAACTACAATGTAGTTGTTCATGATTATGATGATAGCAATGATCCACTAAGACCGAAATGGTCTATTGAATCTTAAGAAGGTGAGATTATTTAAGAGAATTTTTTTTTCATCTTTATCCCTCTCATTGTCGCAAAGATGATGGACTCTTTCACCCATGGTGTTTTCGAAATTGACCAACTTTTAAATCATTATGAGTTGAAAATAGTTAATATTATTTTGTATTAATGGAGAAATGGTTACATAGTCGTAACATATCTCCTTAGTTTAGGATTTGTTCCTAGAATTTAGGAGTGTGGTTGCAACTTCCTGATTTCTAAAGTTGTACTTAAATGATGTAATCTTTGATTGATTAATAATAGAGTGTACGAGAGTGATCTCTCTGTTTTGTGAGTGTAGTCTCCAGGTGCACGCCACACCTGTGAGCTACATCTCCTTCTTTTCAATTCTGTTCACGTTTTATCTTGATATCAGAGCTCAAATTGGGTCAGCTTGATCTTTTATCACCTTTGTGGCTGAAGTGCCTTTGTAGCTAGCTAGCTTGCTTGTGTGGTAGAATTGCCTGTGTGGCTTGAAGTGCCTCTGTGGCCGCGTGTACACAAGAGCTATGTGCTCAAATTGAGCAGGTGGACTGCAAAACACCTGGCTCAGACTCAGAAGTTTCTTTTTTCCTATGTATAAGGGGGTTGGCGCAGGTTTCTGGCTATTAAGTGCGCCAGAATTCTAGATTGGCACGACTATTTCTTAATTAAGCGCGCCAGCATGCCAGAATACCACATTGGCGTGGATTTTGTGCTTGAGAGAGCACCAATCCACCTTCAAGTAGATCTGCAAAAAGCCTCATCTTCGTTTGGCGATTTGCGAGGGGTGCAGATCAGCAAAGTTGCAGATCTGGGAGATTCAAATTGGATCAATTTTGATCAGATCGATATGTCGGCTGTATTGAAAATGCCGAATTTTCTCATTGGAGCGGGATTGCCACATACTGTAGATCGGTGGCAGAGAAGTGCCAGATCGATTTGACAGGTATCATTTTTTTTATTGTTGGGTAGATTCATTTATCTGATCAGAATGAGTAATACGATGGAATCTTACCTTCACGAGTCTGGTAAACTCGATGGATCTAACTTCACGAATTGGAAGTTTAAGATCCAGACCTTGCTTGAGGGTGTGAATGCTTGGTCCATAGTTACAGGGGATGAGCTGAAGCCGAACGCAGGGACTCAGGAGCAAGAATGGGAGAAATGAGAGAACAAGGCAAAAGTGTTGTTGAAGATGTCCGTGAAGGACAATGTTATTCTGCACATCAGAGAATGTAAAACGTCCTCGGAGATCTGGACAACCATCAAGAACCTGTATCAGACCCAGAACACAAGTGGAATTATGGCGCTTAAAAGCAAGCTGTTTCAATGAGGATGGACGAAAGGGAGACTGCTGCTGCATTTGTTGCGCAGATTAAAGATGTGAAAGACAGATTGGAAGACATTGGAGAGGCGGTGTCTGACTCTAATCTCGTCTCAATCACACTGAGTGGGATGCGTGATGAATTTCAAATGTTCGTCACTGGATTGGCGACAAGGGAGAAAGCGCCCACATTTGAAGATCTGATAGGGATCTTGCTGCAAGAGGAGGAGCGGCGGCAGAACCTGAACCCCCAGACTGATGATCTTGCGTTGATGGCGAAACGGTGACCATTCAAAGGAAAGCAGCCACAACAGCGATCACAACAGAAAGGAGGAACATCACAGAAGAATTATCATAAAGGTATGCTTGCAAATCATTTTGTATAGAAATGTTATTATTGTGGAAAGAAGGGTCATATACAGAATGAATGTTTTAATAAGCAGGCTGCTGATAAGAGGAAGCAGGCGAGTGCAAAGCATAGAGGATACTTTGTTGAAGAAGAAGAAGACTTCAGTCATGAATTTCGACTGTTCACAGTCGACTGTGCCCTTTCAGCATCTAATGAGGATGATATTTGGTATGTCGATTCCAGAGCATCCTCACACATGACAGGTAAAAAGGAATTTTTTGATAGTCTTGAAGAAAGTACAAATGGATCAAAAATTTATTTAGGACATGATAGTGGATATGATATTAAAGGTTATGGGGTGATTCCAGTTAAGTTATCAAATGGAAAAATTAGTCACCTTAAAAATATTTTATATGTACCTGGAATTAAGAAGAATCTGATATTTGTATCCATGATGACTGATCAAGATATGCAAGTCGAGTTCTTCAAGACTCATTGTGTGATAAAGGATTGCAGGAATGAAATAGTTGCAACAGGCATGCGAGTTGGAAGCCTATACAGACTAGATGCAAAGAGTATACCAAAGCGAGCCATGGTTGCAGGAGGATTGACAGTCGAACAACTCTGGCATCAGAGGTTCGGTCACTTGAATTTACAAGACCTCATGTTATTGTAGAAGAAAGGTATGGTTGAGGGGCTCCCTATATTTCGTAATATTCAGTTAAATTGTGATGGTTGTGCCTTAGGTAAAATGCATAGAGAACAGTTTCCAGTGCATGATAAGAGGAAGGTAACAGATGTTTTAGAACTAGTGCACACTGATGTATGCGGACCTATGGAGACAAGGTCACTAGGAGGAGCATATTATTTTATGTTATTTACTAATGACTGCACTAGATATTCAGGGGTTTATTTTTTGAGTAAGAAAAGTCAGACTTTCCAGTGCTTTATAGAATTTAAAACCTTGGTGGAAAACAGTTTGGTAAGAGTATAAAAATTCTCCGATCTGATCAAGGGGGAGAATACAAGCTAGGGGAATTCATGAAATTCTACAAATCTCATGGGATTGTTCAGCAGTATACAGTGCCACACACACCACAGCAGAATGGAGTTGCAGAGCGCAAAATCAGAACCTTGGTGGAGTGCGCAAGGAGCATGTTACAAGGTAAGGGTCTGTCTAATAGTTTTTGGGCAGTGGCTATTAACACTGCTGTATATTTGAAGAACAGAAGTCCTATCAGGTATCTTGGCTTCAAAACTCCTTTTGAAGCTTTATATGGATTTAAACTAGCAGTAAACTATCTAAGAACCATCTAAGAGTATTTGGGTCAAAAGCATTTGCCCATATACCCAAAGTTGATAGGAAGAAATTAGACCCTAAAGTAGTTAGATGCATCTTTGTTGGTTATGGCACAGAATTTAAAGCATATAAATTATTCAATCCTGAGTCTCATAAGACATTTGCAAGTAGGGATGTAGTGTTTCATGAACAGGTATAGGAAGGGAAAGATGACATTGGTGATGATTGGCACATTCCACTGTTGTTGGAAGAAAACAGCGAGGATGAAAGAGAGCAGGAGCAGAAAGAAGAGCAAAAAGAAGAACAAGAAGAAGGTGATAATGCAAGCCCAGTTATAGCTGAAGAAAACAAATTTGAGGTAAGTCCCCTACCAAGAAGATTAGGTAGGAAGACTCAAAAGCCATTAAAATTGAGAGATTATGCTCTGATGTCAAATATTTTGAACATTGTAGAGTCCACTAATTACAAAGAAGCTAGTCAATTTAAGGAGTGGAGGGCTGCAATGAATGAAGAGATGGAATCAATTCTTAGAAATGATACTTGGGATTTAGTTGAGCTTCCTAAGAATAAAACACCCATAGGATGTAAATGGCTATTTAAACCAAAAATGAATGCAGATGGAAGTATAGAGAAATTAAAAGCTATGCTGGTTGCAAAAGGATATTCACAGCAGGAAGGTATAGATTTTGATGATACTTTTGCACCTGTAGCAAAGTTAAATACAATTAGAATGCTTATTGCTTTAGCTACTAAATGTAATTGGGAATTACACCAGCTTGATGTTAAATCTACATTTTTAAATGGTGATTTTAAAGAGGAAATTTACTTAGTACAGCCAAAAGGGTATGTAAAGCAGGGGCAGGAACATCTTGTTTGCAGATTGAAAAAAGCTTTATATGGTTTAAAGCAAACACCCAGGTCTTGGTACGAAAAGGTTGATTCTTTCTTTTTAGAGCATGGCTTTCATAGAAGTTTAAATGACCCAAATTTGTATACCAGGTACAATAATCAGGGGTAGATTATTTTGATTTCTTTATATGTAGATGACATGATTATAACAGGAGATGCAGATGATTTAATTAGAGGAATCAAAAGGCTTATGGCACAAGTTTTTGAGATGAAAGATCTCGGAAGCCTTCATTACTGTCTGTGATTAGAAGTATGTAGAGATACTGAACAAACTTTTCTTACCCAAGGGAAGTATGCCAGAAATCTATTGGAAACGTTTGGTATGGATCAGTGTAGATCAGCAGCGACACCTTTGCAACAGAATCTAAAGTTGAGCAGTGACGATGGCACTAAAGAGGTTGATGCTACAATGTACAGACAGCTGGTTGGTAGCTTGATATATCTTACAACAACCAGACCTGACTTAGCATACTTTGTTAGTGTGTTGAGCCAATTTATGTCAAAACCGCTTGAAAGTCACTGGGTAGCAGCAAAAAGCATCTTGAGGTATCTTTGTGGTACCGTTAACTATGGTGTTTTATACATTGATGCATCTGATGTTACCCTAGCAGGTTTTTCAAACTCAGACTCGGCAGGTAACTTGGATGATCGAAAGTCCATCACAGGTTACACATTCAACATAGGATCCGGGGTCATAGCATGGAGTAGTAAGAAGGAGAGTATTGTAGCTTTTTCATCGTGTGAAGATGAGTATCAAGCATTGTGTGTAGCGACGTGTGAAGCGATCTAGTTGAGAAGGCTTCTCAATAATGCAGGACAAGAACAGAAGAATTCTACCTCCATCAAAAGCGACAACCAGAGCACCATCAAATTGGCACACAATCTAGTGTTTCATAAAAACACCAAACATATAGACACTGAGCTCCATTTTATCAGAGAGAAAGTACAGTCAAAGGAAATTATTGTTGAGTATTGTAAAACTTGTGACAATGTGATTGATATTTTTACAAAGCCTCTTGCACGGGTGAAGTTTGAATTGTTTAAAGGGATGTTCGGAGTCCAGGAGAACCCTTTCTCCATTAAGGGGGGGAGTTGAAAATAATTAATATTATTTTGTATTAATGGAGAAATGGTTACATAGTTGTAACGTATCTCCTTAGTTTAGGATTTGTTCCTAGAATTTAGGAGTGTAGTTGCAACTTCCTGATTTCTAAAGTTGTACTTAAATGATGTAATATTTCATTGATTAATAATAGAGTGTACGAGAGTGATCTCTCTGTTTTATGAGTGTAGTCTCTAGGTGCAGACCACACCTGTGAGCTACATCTCCTTCTTTTCACATTTTATCTTTATGAAGCTCATAATTTTTTTTTCTTATTTTAGCAATGTTTAATTTCTTATTTACACTTGTGAAGATAGAGAGATATTTTTTATTTTCATGATACCACCTTCTTATAATATTTTAGTTTTCTTTTTCCCTTTAGATTTTTATTACAATTTCTCCCTATTTTTTATGTGATAATATTTTTAATATTATCCTTATTTTACAAAATGGTCTCCTCCTTTATCTCCTAATCGTCTTCTCAAAACCAAAATCCTAATTCCACCCCTACTTGAGATGAAGATGGTGGTTTTGGTTAGAGTTAGAAGCAATTTTAGGAAACCACTCATCTTCCATGTTATTTAACTTATTGTTATAAGTAAGGTACCTAGTCATAGCTATGTCGTCAATCGGGTAAATACTTGTTTCAATCGAGAGGTTATGGCATGATATATTTTATTCAATCTTAAGATTGTAGATAATAAAATGCTTTTGGATATGTTCTATATTCCTTCATCATTCTCTGGAGATATTGCAACCCCAAGCCCCACATCCATATAAAATATAATGAGTGATGAGAATCTCAAAGAGGAGTTTCTTTTGATCCCAAATCCAAAGATCTACTAACTTATAATTACTTTCAAGCTCATAGTAAGCTTTCATGCTTTCTTTGTCCTTTTCTCAATGCTATAATTATAGTTGAGCTTGTGATGGATATTGAATCAAGATATTTGCATGAAGGGACTTCCTCTAAGTTTTCATTATTATAGATAAAAGTATCATATGTGATCTTTCTAGATTTAAATATCATAACTAATATTTTGTAGACAGTAACAATCATACCCATCTTTGAACAAAATTCTTGGAGGATTCTTATTTTCTTGCCAAAATAGAATGAATCATCATCAAAAGAACAATATTGTCAACATAAAATAGAGTAGTTATGACTTCAAAAATGAGCATAAAGCCAATACAACATGAATCTTCCAAAAAAAAATACAACATGAATCTTCCCAAAAATAAAAAATAAATACAATAAAGCTTTGCATACAATTAACACTTAAAAAACTTTTTTTATATATATAAGGATGGCCCCTCTTTTAAAAGTTTCATGTTAGTAACCTTATCCACCAGCGGCCATCCATTTACACCGTCATCCAAAAGAGTGATCATGTAAAATTTTGCCCTATCAACTTTGCCCCATTAATATTCAAAAGAGTGATAATATCTTCTTAATTCAATATTCCTTGGACGGCTGGTCGATGCGTGATGTGATTGACCATAATATTCCTTCTAGAAATACGTGAATCATGCAGCAACCACGCTTAATTGATATAATATTTACCTCCTACAATCCTGAACTAAATTAAACATGCATAAATAAATTAATTAAAAGTCGATACTCGATCTGACCGTAGGATGGCGTCTGGTTTTGGGTTTGGTTTTTGATACAATTTGGTTCGAATTCCTCATACTGGAGTGTATTTACTCATATGATAAGTTGTATCGATTCATCATATATACTCTAGTTTATTTACTAGCTGTAAGCTGAACATATGCCAATCTAGTTTATTTACTAGCTGTAACATGAACATAATTCTTGGAAAGGACTGAACATAAATCTTGAAAATGAATATAAGTATATTCATTTCACTGAGTGGATGGGTATATGATTTGAGATGGTCATATAGAGAACTCCAATAAGCAGGTTTAGTTCTACATGTATTTTTAATCAAATCATAAAAATATTACATTTAGTTTCGCATGCGTTTGTCAAGGATATGTTTAATGAAACAATAAACGAATTAGAAAATGATATCGGTTTATGTAAAGTGATGAACTAAATAATATCTAATAGCCATCGAACCGTATTTTACTGGTTTCCAAACTATTTGGAAACCATTATAGAGAAGAAGATAAATAAATAAGGTAAAGGATTCTTTAATATTAAAAGTTATTCTTGAGTGGTTTTTAAACTAATCAATCCATAATGGTTTTCTACGTTAGCAATCCATCTCTGATAACCTAGTAACTTACAAGAGAAATGTGATATTGGTTGTTTTTGTTAAGTAGGTTCTTTTAGATCTCGGGCTGGATAAATTTTTTAAATGAAATTTTAAGAAATTATCCATATATAAAATTAGTTTTCCATTTATATAAAAAGGTGTGTAGAATTCGTAGTATTTATAAATGATAGAAAAATAAGAAAATATTAATTTAATAATGATATTGTTGCAGATATTTTATTTAATTAATATTGTTTGAATTATTTATATAAGATAAATTTTGATGATGCATAAATACTTAATTTTTTATTCATTTTTAAGATTGTATCTAATTTCATGGGGTACACATGCTTCATCACGCTTGGATTACACATTTCAACTTACTCATGGAGTTACTAAATACATATTTTCCAAAGACCACTACAAAACATCACATTTTCTTACTAATACATGTGTGATTCATATTACGACATAGTATTAAGTCTGATTTATTTCAATAGACAATCATTTACCTTGTTTGTCCATCTATTGTTGCTTCAACCAATTAATATCAACTGCCACCATCACACTTCACCAACTGCTTCTAAAATCACATACAAACTTGGTGTGTTCATCTTAAATCCTTCTAACTCCAATTTGCAATTGTTAGAGTGATAAATTCTAACAAATTGCATTTACATGTTAAGTTGATCAAGCTTAAAATGTTTAAGTTAAAAAAAGCAAAAGAATTCAAAATGACAATTCATTTCATCAAAGCATATACTAATTTGTGGCATAGTGGAAGTTTTGGTTTCAGCTTCACCCATGTGGAATGATTGTTCCTAGTTTTTCTTTACCTCTCATAAAACAAAAGAAATTGCTAGTGATGCAGCTTATCTTATGGGCTTCGATGTCATACATTGTTGCTCCTGAAACATGTCTCCAAGGCTCCATCCCTCTATCTCAATCCTCACCAATTGCTCAATGAGATGAAACGTTGACCATTTGCTGGACGTTGCTCCTTTTATCTCTCACAAAAAAAATTATATTCCGTCTTCAACACATCCAAACTACTACAAGTATGAAATACATGAAACAATCCATATCTCAAAGTACTTCTTCACTAGGTGGGTTGACAACCCTTCCAAAGTCACCGCGACACAATCACTTAATATGATGGAAAAATATAAAGGCAAGACACCCAATACAAATACAAATACATATACTCTTATTTCCGTCGGCGAGACGGGCCAAGGCTCAGGCCCTCGCGGGCTTTGATATAAGATAAATTTTGATGATGCACACTTAATTCATTGATCAAACAATATATATATAGTATATTATAATAATCTATATATATATTATATATATATATATATGAAGTGTTGTGTGAAGATAGGTAAACTATTTGATGCAGGAAGGGCCTCAATGAATCTCCATGAGTTGAGGCAATCTCAATTTATTCTTCAAAAGCTTATCTTTCAATACCTTAAACTTTATAATTTAAACTCTTCTTGGAATTAAGTTTAAATCTTCAATGCATTCTTAACTCACTCAATCCAACATCAGTTCCACACTTACAATAGCATTTAAATTCACCTCGCACATTCAGATCAAATGAATTTCTTTCTCTACGCCTTCATGAGATCATACGGTCCCCTTTTTGGACTTCCAACTCGGCATTAACACAGTTAACACATCAATCGACTTTTAGCAACATATTCAATTTACCTCTGCAATACTTTGTACATTCAATCAACTCCATAATTGAAGACTTATCGCCCCCGTTTTCCCACATGGACTGGATAATTAAACCTTATTATAGCTTCTACAAGCAATCATTTTCCATAACAATCAATTCATGTGAGATTAGAGTTCAAAACAGAGTGCCCACAGAATATCGATCCATATAGTCGAATAGCTAGAACAATCCACAATTTCAACACTTGTTCTGCGCAACTTACTTTGCCAATTTGCAATGCTATTCAAACTATTTCACAACAATTTACAACTGTCTTTAGTTGGATTTCAAACAGAGTTTGAAACACAACTCTGTGCCTTTTTCAGCGCTTCCAACAAACTACATTGAATTACCCAGCATATTTAATCGATTTCTCCAGATAGCAATTATAATATGGGTCCACTAATTGACATAGAACAATTCTTTCAATACAATTCTTCACACAGATAATGCAGGCTTAATTTCATCTTGGACATTTCAATGAACAATTATTTTTAATTCCATCACTCGTATCACCATCGCAGCCAATAACATTAGTCGGATTTCCAATAATGCATTCGACCTTCATCACTTTCTGAATTGAATTTGTAATATAAAACTTGAGAGTGAGATATAAAATCGAGCCTCTATTCCACAGATACATACAATTCACTACAACCTAATTTTGTTTTATTCATTGAACACATCAATCCAATCTCATGCAAATTCAATACTGGACATACTGAAAAAAATCAAAAGCTGTATTGACACACAAAACACTTACAAACTTTCTTCGTGGCCAGATATTCAACAGTCGTGGCCATTACAACTTGTTGAAGGCTTATAGCCTTGCTGTTCAAGCCTACTCTCAATCCCTCACTTTCTCCCTCTCTGTCTCTGATCTTCAATGTCTTTGAGGCTTGATAATTTGTAATAATTTAGAATGATCTATTCTAAGTTCAATCCCTTCAACTTCTCAACAAAAATCTTAAAATCTCTCAAATAAAAGCTCTAAAGCTCTACATGCAATGCATACATATGACAAAAAGCCTCTTGAGGCTTTATTCCATCTTTTCCCTGTTTTAAAATAGAAAAGCCTCCTTATCACTTAATGATCCACATCCATTCCTTTTATACCTAAAAGTTCTCCCTAGTTCCTATGTTCTCATTTATTTATTTCGAGAATATCTAATTAAATCACACTTAAAAGCCTAAATATTAAACTGACTTGGAACTTAGGAAACTAATTCCAAAAATGCATGACCCCCTATGTCTACTATTTACAATGATTTCCCTTGGGCTGAATGCTCCTGCATTAGACTCCCAAGGTAGAAAATATTCATGATCTCCTAATCATGTGTCTTCTAGTCTTGGTTTTCCTAGATCCCACACTTTGTTCTGCAAGTCATCATGTGTTGTTGCTCGCTGCTTTTCTCCAGGTCTCCATATATTATGTTGTCTTGCTCCACTAGCTACACTTTCACAATATGTCTCTACTTTCATTTTTCTGCTGCTTCTACTGCTTCTCTTCCTTGCTGATGTCTTCCTCTGAGACACTTTCAACATGATTCTTCTGATTAATTCAATTTCCTTGTCCAATAAATCTTCAAGCTGTTGATTTCTTGTTGCCTGCTGAGCTAAGACAGTTTGCTCAGTTCTTACCTTCTCATTTCTTACTGCCACCCAATCATCCATGCCCTCTTGTCTTCTGGAACAGAAAACTTCTTCTCCCTTCATTTGACTGCTCAACTGAGTCAAATGTTCTTCAGAACCAATACCTGCATTCACCAAACACTTGTTAAAATAAAATTCATAAGGCCTCAGTGCCTTACTTCCAATTGCCAGTATTTCAGTATACTGATCCCAATCATTCTTGAGATTATCACTTAGTCTATCCTCAGCATCATCTTCTCCGAGAATGCCTCTATATTCTGGTTCATAAAAATGATCCTCTTTATTTTCATTCATCTCTGTCTTTATATTCTGAATACTTATCTTCTGTACTACTAGTCTCTTCTCTAGAACACTTAACTCATGCCATAAACCTGTCATCTCCTTTGAGAAACTTTCTGTGCAATCTTCAATACTTTTAAAAGCCAAGCTTCATCTTGTTACCATCTCATCATATGATATCAGAACATAATTATGATTCTCAACTCCTGTAATAAACTCAGTTATCTGTCCATCACTTAATAAAAACAATTTGTCATTATCAGCATTTATAACAAATTGATCATCAGCATGTATCATCCCTACAGTTATACAGAACTTGTTAGTTTTAAAACTACAAGTTTCAACAGTTTCAACTTTTGGTTCATATACCAGCTCCTCAAGTTGATCCTTTTCTTCATTCACAAGAACTTCTTGTGTTGTAACAGCAAAAGCATTGCTGCTTTCTTCTTCAAAGTACTTATCTCCTGAAAGATTATTTTCCATGTTTGTGACAGCTTCACAAGATTGCGCATCCTTCCCAACACCTGTAATCACATCACAATTGTCAGCTATATAAACACAAGAGTTCACATTATCCAACTAATCTGGATTTACCCAATAACTCAAGAATTCATTAATGATATTCTCCTCTACTTTACCAATGGAAACCTCCTCTTCCAACTCAGCTACTCTGAGTTCTTCCCGTCTCAACTGTACATCCATCATCTGCTCAAGCTTCCTCAGCTCCCCTATTAACTTCATGCTTATCTGTCAATCTCTTTTCTGCTGTAGCCTCTACCATTTCACTCTCTTCCTCATGAACAAACCATGTCTCTGGTCTTTCACATTTTCCCGTAACAACTCCATCAATAGCTCAAGATGAACTGCTATCTTAGCTTTCTCTTTCTCATACTCTTCCTGAGTCAACTACCGTCTTATGCCATTCGCCTTGGCATATTTCTCCTTCTTTCTTTTGTGGCCTCTTTTTGAACCTCTGCTCTCTCCTTTATGACTTTTAGTAGTCATCTTCCTCGCCATGAGTTTCTCACCCATGAGTTGCATCAAGCCTCTACAACAGCAAACTCTCTTGCTGCCATTTACCTCACCAATCCTTCCCTCCGAATCTGGTCTTTTGGTAATCACTGGTCCTCTGCTGGAACCCTTTGAGCATTTCTCCATTGCTCCTTTAGGCTTCTCCCTTCTGCAACTTTCAAGAACACACTTGTCCTTTTCATTCAACCTTTGTTGAATCTTTAGGTTCTGCCACATTCACTTAGAATCCCTTGCTCGACTCCTTCATCACCGCACTCTAGCTGTGATCTACTTCTTCTCGCTGAGATTTCTTCAATATGCCTGTAAATCAAATTATCCAAGCATAACCTTTAAACCATAGATAAATAATACCTGTCAGCTCACCTTTCAAGATCTTGTTGATCTTGTTTCACTTCCTCAACTGTACTGCATTTATGTGCTGCAATATTCATGAGTTCCAAAATCTAACATTCATTCATCAAAAGAAATTAACTTAACTTAAAAACTTGAATCTTCAAACAGAGCTATTCCTACTCTGATACCACCTGATGCAGGAAGGGCCTGCAATACCCAGGAACTTTAAACTCTGTACATATACAAATGCGTCATCTTGATTTCTCAATGAATCTCCATGAGTTGAGGCAATCCCAATTTATTCTTCAAAAGCTTATCTTTCAATACCTTAAACTTTATAATTTAAACTCTTCTTGGAATTAAGTTTAAATCTTCAATGCATTCTTAACTCACTCAATCCAACATCAGTTCCACACTTACAATAGCATATAAATTCACCTCGCACATTCAGATCAAATGAATTTCTTTCTCTGCACCTTCATGAGATCATACAGTCTGTAGTGCCCACCCTAGTTTCCTGACTCTAATATGACATTATCTTGCATACTTTAGTCTATGAGTAACTCAGGCTGAGGATCCAGAAGCGTGACTCTATTATCAGCGAATGTGATGGTTATGTATGTTCTCTATTGATATTATGATTACGATATTATGTAGTGCCCACCCTAGTTTCCTAACTCTAATATGACATTATCTTGCATAATTTAGTCTATGAGTAACTCAGGCTGAGGATCCAGAAGCGTGACTCTATTATCAGCGAATGTGATGGTTATGTATGTTCTCTATTAATATTATGATTACGATATAATTAATGGTTATGTGTATTCTCTATTGATATCATGATGGTGATAGTAGTAAAGGATAGACATGTTTCTATTGATGTTATAATGATGATAGCCTTGATCTATATGTATGGTTCCATTAAGGTCATGATGATGCTAGCCATGATGGAGGTATCCCCTATGTTAGCTACTTACATTAGTTCTTATTCACAATGAACGGTGATGTGAATGACCAGGTGATGGTAATTAATGCTATTATGACAATGACTAACACTGAAAAACTTGGTTACTGATTATTAGAGTATGGCAGGAAAACCACCAGAGGCACTCGCACATGACGAGTTGACGACACCTGGGTTGATGAAAATTTATATTATTTTATCTTTGAAATTCTAATCAATTTTGAAAACCTGCTATATATGGTTATCTATATTTTGATGATATGTTAATGGTTGCAGGCACTGATGAGTTGCTTGGCCGAATGACTCACATATGGGTGATGGGGTTGTATAGGTGGATGGAACTACATGGGAGGGGTGG